>JAJOZX010021251.1:0-22789 GCA_023014485.1 Bathynomus jamesi | reverse complement strand
CGCTATTCGCATTAGCGATCTCATCGAACATGATGTTGATCTTCTCCTTCAGACTGTCAAGAAGCTCGTCGTGGTTTTCTTTGAGCACCTGTTGACTGTATCTCTTGAGATCTCGGAGGACCTGCAGCTTGGCTTTCTCACTGTCATCTAGCTGGAGGTTCGATTGTTGAAGGGCGCACTGGTTGAGAGCCTCCCGCAAAAGGACATGTGACCTGAGAGCTCGCTTGTAGTGCTTCCCACGAAGTTCCTGATCAATGCTCCCTTCAGCGACAACACCGGCTGCAACAAGGATGTCCGACAGACCAGATCCAGTAAACCGTTTATTGATCGCTGATAGGTAAGACATGTGCATGTGGAACGGTCCGACATGAGGGTTGATCTTAGAAAACATCTTAGGATTCTCGCTCTTGAGGTCTACAAAATGGAGGAACGTCAGATAATCACCAGCCAGAAATGCAAAGGGCATATTCTTATCCTCAATCACCTGACTCAGCTTCTTCATGATATCATAACAGACAGCCTTACTGGGTGGTACAGGGTATGTCATATGATAACATGGCTTGCTCTTCTCCAGAGGGAGCGAGATGCATGACTGGAATCCGTTGAACACTGGGACGTGCTGGTCAGTGAGATAAGGCCGAGAGCCATCATCATTCGATCGAGTGAGTGTATGAAGTACACTTCGATTACGCTGAACTTCAGGTTTGACAAAGTCGAGGTTGGGTTCACTTCGAACTGGAGGCCCACATCTTTTGACTGTTTTATAGGGGGCTACTTCCTGCAGCTCTGTTGAAATTGTCTTCAATGTAGTAGCTAGCACCGTGGCATCCTTGATGCGTTCGCCGTCTAGATCGCGTTTCACTTCAAGTGATGCACGCTGCACGAACATAACATTTTCTCGGTGGGCTTGAGCAGCATTGCCTGTTACAGTATCAGTTTTGGTCATCATTATCGACAATGACGATCGGAGGTATGCCATCAACGATTTCGTGTGGACACAGAGGTGACAGCTGAAGGTCATGTGCTGCCCAGAAGTCATGCAGTAGTAGCACATCAGCGTAGCTGATGCCAATGCCATCCTTATGTAGCGTGTCCACTAGTTCCTTATTCTTTGTGAGCCCATGTGTTGTCAACGTGAGAATGATGCTGCATGTTGTTCTCTTCCCCGTGATGTATTTGGTGAGTGGAGATGCCATCGTAAGTGTGGTAGGACTGATGTCGATCCCATCTCTCCCAGAATTCTTTAACCAGGTAAGAAGACGTAACAAGAGTTCTGAGACCTCCTCCTCTTCCTCCAGCTCTGCTACGTAGGGTGGCCATGCGACTGTTGGGATTAGTGATACTTGCTCTTTTAGGAGGCCCGCAACATTTCGTACCAATTGTTCATCACTGATCCCGATCGACGTTACAGCAGCCACGATGTAGGATCCCCCTGCTGCTGTGTCAAACACTAGGTCGCTGACATTCTTCTGGGGACGAGTATGAAAGCCGATACGCTCACTGAATTCGCGTTTCAGGATCTCCTTCATGTAGCTTGATTTGATAGATTGTGAGAGAACCCAAAATTCCCGACGATGTTTTTGTAATCGGCTAGTAGACCTTGAAGTGTACGGATCTCATGCTCCTCCAATATTACAGTCTGCATGTGCGTAAAAAACATGTCCTAGGCTTCGCTCAAATGGACATTTTGAAGGTGAGTGTCTCCACTTGCCGCCTTTTCGCTGGAACCGATGTACTTCTTCCAGCAGCTTTTGTGATATCGTATTTCAGTAGCAAATGGATCGGAGGTCGCGTCCGATAGTCGCACAATACGTTCTCTCATACCTTCGTCATCAAGGTAGGCTGTGTGACGCTTGAACTGGTACCATGCTGAATATGTCGATAACAGACATAATTTGGAAAGGTTGCGGTCTTTGTGCTTAGTGTCCTCTGGCTACATGCACCAAACACACAGCTTTTTCTGGTGGAGAACGCCTGTACTTGATCGACACAGGCGTTTGGGTTTGGATTCCACATCAGCAGGATTTGTATCATGCAGACCCACATCTATATTGGCATCACTCTCTGCTTTAGTCGCCTCGGTTTTCCGTTTCCTGTTCTGAGCCTGACTGATAACTGGTGCATACAAAACCCTTTGGGTCCATTCTCCCAATTTACACTCTCTGATACACTTCCAAACCTATCAAGACCTTTCCACAAAAGGGTCTTCTCTCATATCCTTCCCCATTTCTCATCACTCATAGAATAAATGGCGTCATATTTTGTGCATACTTTGCCACATTGTAATACACACTCATACTGTTCTGAAGACGCCAGTTGACGCTTACCCGTCATACTAGTATTGATAATGTCTGCCATCCGAGCGAGTTAGGATTATGTATATAATAATTTGCATCACAAACGAATCACTATTCCTAGGATTACAAATAGTTCAGAGATAGTTCATAGTTGTTCATAGCTGTCTGTTGTTTGTTGTTCATTGTTGTGCATAGTTCATTGTTGTTCAAGACTACGCCTTCAGTCCTTGAACCTGAAAAAGTAAAATCGTCACGGGGATGCCAGATATGACCCTACTAAATCCCCGATGAACCGGGCGTACCTGACTATGGTGAGGTGGAGAGTACAAGATATAAGCTCTCTACTTCACCAGGCCAACTCAAGAGGAAAGGGCGACAAGCTTGACCTTCGTGAAATGAGGAATCATCGCGCGGAACATTTGAAAGGTTGAAAGGTGTATATATACAGTAGCGGATTATAATGGGGGCAAAGGGGGCATTTGCCCCCGGCCCCAGATGCTGACCGGCCCCAAGATGCTGACCGACCCCAAGAAACTATGTAAACGCTATAATCAACCGTTGAAATAATTGGTCAACCGTTAGGGAGAAAAAAAAATTCTAGATTCCGATTCTACAAAACCTAGTTTAGTATCCCATTTATGTGAACAAAGTATACATTTTCTGTAATCACAGCTTTGTTTTTGTTTCTTTTTCTGTTGATTGATCCCAGTCAGCTGATCACATCACTCATGTATGATGTATCAGGTAAAGAATTGTTTTTCTAGTGACACCGGCCCGAAAATATTCATTGCCCACGGCCCTAACAATCCTTAATCCGGCCCTGTATATATATATATAACGTAAAGAACGACGCTTTGTATAGGAGAATTATCCGCGCAAGATGAGAGCGAAAGAACGAAACAAATGAAAAAATGAGGTAACCACCCGGGAATCGAACCCGGGATCTTCTGATTGCCGGTCAGATATGATAACCATTACACCACGGGCCTCACTCAGTCAAATGTCGTAATTTCTCTACATGCGCGCAGAAACCAATGCCCCAAAGGGGCACCTCCCGCATGCCGTAACATTATATACATTATAACTGCAAACACGCAGTATAATTAACGTAAAGAACGACGCTTTGTATAGAAGAATTACCCGCGCAAGATGAGAGCGAAAGAACGAAACAAATGAAAAAATGAGGTAACCACCCGGGAATCGAACCCGGGATCTTCCGATTGCCGGTCAGATATGATAACCATTACACCACGGGCCTCACTCAGTCAAATGTCGCAATTCTTCTACATGCGCGGGTTCGATTCCCGGGTTATATATAGATGAATTGCCAGAGAGCACTATTTATTTATATATGCAGGGTTGCCAGACAGCACCAAAAGAATAAGCAAAAGAATTAATTCAATACATTATTTATTTAGACGCAATATTAACACCAATATTAACAATAAAAGAAATACACAGAACTCTTTATATTGTACATTATTCCAATAACATATACTATAAGAATAATATTTAATTTACCTATAATTCGAAAGACCTGAATTGCTCTCATTTACTCTAAAGCCAAACCGAAAGTGTCTATTTACTTTTATCAATCCTCTCTATATAACACACACACACACATATATATATATATATATATATATATATTATATATATATATATATATTATATATAGTGATGTAGGTCACATCCGCATCCGCGGAACATCCGCACATTTTCTCGCATCCGCGTCCGCGTCCGCATCCGCACTTTGGACTGCGGATGTCGTGCGGATGTGGACCGTTGAGATAAAACGTCATTAATAAGCGGAAATTATCAAATTCTACTATATTAATAGAACTAGTTCATTGTGCGCAAAAGTGATGCAAGCGACAAAACGAGAGGCTGTTCTTGTATGAAGTTACTCTCTTGCAACCTACTTAGATCCACGTTACAAAGCTAAGTTATTTTCACCTAGTACATTAGAACGAGTTAAATCATCACTTGGCAAAGCAGTTGAAGAGCTTCAATCTCTTGAATCTGTCGCTTCGCCACCCACCAAAAGAATAAAAGTTTCAGTGACAGAACCAACACCTTCAACAAGCAAATCTATCACAGAATCTGTCTCTCAGTTTCTTGAGTCAAGCAGCAATGACGAGACCTACGCGATGTCAAAAGATGTAGTAAAAATGATCGAGAGCTATCACCAAGAAAAAACGCCTGGCTGCATGTGACATCCTATTAGTTGGTGGAAAAATACGCAGAATATCTATCCATACTTGAGTAAACTTGCAAGGAACATTTAGCCTGTCCTCCAACAAACGTACCAAGCGAGAGATTATTTAGCAGTGCTGGATTAATATATGATGAAAAGAGAAACAGACTGGCAGCAGAAAAGGCAGAAAAATTAATGTTCCTTAAGCATAACCTTCCTATAATTAAGTTTGAACATTAAACGATGAACATCTTAGTTTACTTATTTTAATTACTCATTTATAAATATGCCTAATAAAACTTTAAACTTAATATAAATAGTTATCAAGCTAATTAAAGATATCTTTCTATAAGGGTGGAGGTTGGGGAAAGAGGTCGGTGGGGTGCATTTGAGTTGGGTTCACGTCCCGCATCCTGGTAACACAATTATGGTTTCTAATTGTGGCTGAAACTCAACAAAATATAACGAATTTATTTGCAGACGAATTCACTAATTGATTTCTATATTAGTTAGATGCTTGATATTATTTTATGTTCAGAGAAAAGTACAGCAATTATTGTACAATTAATCAATTATACTACATTATAGCTACAGCTCTCTCTATATAATAACTTATTATATACGTTAAACACAACAAATCTCGAATATATCCTAAAAAATAACGAAAATGTAGACATCCGCATCCGCGGATGTTGAAATCAAACATCCTCATCCGCATCCGCATCCGCGGATGTGAAAAAAATGACATCCGCTACATCACTAATATATATATATATATATATATATATATATATATATATATATATATATATATATATATATCTTAAATAATTATACAGAACAAACCTATATATCAGGGGTGGCCAAGTTTCCTCGTATTCAGATGTACGAGAGCCGCAAAATATTTTAAAAATAATTTAATTATTAAAAACATATACATATACATATAGTTATACTCACATTATTAAATTGTTTAATTACTGCTTGCAGAAGGCTTAGTTCGGGTCTTCATTTTGGCTGTTAATGCTTTAAAGTCTGGCGGTATGAAGAAGCTCAGTCAGGTGTTCGTTAGTGCGGGCAGCATGATGTTTTGACTTTACAAACTTCATTACCGAGAAGAGTGCTTCACAGTAATAAGTTGTCCCAAAAACTGAGATAAGTCGGAAACTGGTTTTCCTGAGGCGAAGATACATTTTCTCTGGTACTTGCTTCCAAAACTCAACTGCAGATAAGCTTTTACGTATCAACTTTAAACCCACATCCTCCTGTAGCTCCAAAAGTTCTGTTTGTATTGAAGCAGCTTCCGTAACAAAAGGTGTGGTAACAGGACAGCCATCGTTGACGACATCAATCAGGAAAGGATTTACAAGAAATTCGAAGCATGATTTTAGCTTCTTTAGTTCATCAAACCTGAACTGAAAATCATCAATTAGTCCTCCTAATCTACCTTTGTATTCCTCCAATTTACTATCTTTTATTTCAATATCAGGAAAAGTGTTTGCTCGGTTTTTCAGGTGGGGAAAGTGGTCAAATTTTTTTGTTACTAGATCTTTTTGGAAGAGCTTTATTTTATTCTGGAAACTGAAAACTGTCTGTGTAAGGTCAGAAATGACGTTATCCTTTCCCTGAAGTACCAAATTTAGATTTTGAAGGTGTTGTATTACTTCAGTAAAAAACATCAGATCCTGCACCCATTCGTGATCTTCTAGTTGTGGATATGATTTTCCCTTTACTTTTAAGAAATCAATGATAGGCTCCAACAGTGCAACAAACCTATTCAGGAGATTACTAGTTGATAACCACCTTACAATACAGTAGAATGAAAGGTCATCTGGCTTATCTTGAAGATCCAGCTCCTCGATAAAATTTCTAAACGCTCGGTGCGTTTTTGCATTTGAACGAATGAAATTCACAATTTCTAGAACACATTTCATAACACTGTCATACCTAAAGTACTTGCTTACCAAATGACCACGGTGAATGATACAGTGAATAAAGAGACACACAGGATACTTGGGATCGCGTGTCAAGAGCCCAACTCGGCCTACATTTTGTCCTACCATAGCTGGTGCTCCAACTGTTGCAACACTGACAAGTTTATTCAATGGTACTTGAGCATTTGATAATGCCTCGTCAAATGCGTTCTTTATGTCAACCCCTCTGGTGGTTTCTCTTAGGGTCATTAAGTCCAAGAGTTCTTTCACACTTCCATCGCCAGTAACATAACGAACAAATATCGCCAGTTGAGGGTTATCTTTAATATCTGTGGATTCATCGAGGGCCAAACTGAATGCAACAGAATTCTTCAAATCACTCCGCAACGAGCATGTAATTTCAGCACTGATCTTGGAAATACGTCTCTCTGTAGTGTGGCGGGAAATAGAAATGCTGCTATTTGTTCTCGAAGCTTTGTGTTATCTGGCGCGAGAATTGCAGTAACATCGGCAATATTCTTCACAAATTCTCCACTACTGTAGGGAAGTTGAGCACGAGCAATATTCCATGCCATAACAAAACTAGCTTCAGTAGTTAAGTCAGCTGTCTTACACAATGATGAAAGTACAGTTTGTTGGGCAACTAGGCTAGATTTCGACATTGTTAACTTAGTCTTCCGCAATTCTGATTTGGGAGGAAATTCCGTAATAAAAATTTTATGGTTAGTTTCATGATGACGCTTTAAGTTACTGGCTTTAAAATGATTGAGTGCCACGTGGCAGATAGACATACAGGTTTCCCACCTTTAACAGTAAAGGCAAAGCTCTCCTCCCATTCCTGTTTAAAAACTCTATTTTCTTCTTCATATTTCCGTTTCTTACACTTTGTCTGCTCAGTCATTTTAATCAACTAAGGGGTTGTATAACTTTCACTTGTACAGCAGAAAAATAGCCACTATTTGATTTAAGAAGCCAATTTTAAAACACACTCACTCGTTACTCTACGCGGCCCGCAGGGTAGCTCGAGGGGTACTGGACACTGGTGAGTGGCGATCGGTGTTAATTACGTAATTATTCCGCTTAGTGCCTGTCACACAAAAGAAATTGTCGTACGCATGACGCATTTTATTGTCAATTCAATTTTTCCTTGCTTTTTTTTCATATTTTTTTCATTATGTGAAAAAAAAATTATATTTGTATTATGAATTTTGTATTTTATGATAAATACAATAAAAAACAAAATTGTCTTGCGAGCCGCAGTTAACAACCTCGAGAGCCGCATGCGGCTCGCGAGCCGGGGTTTGGCCACCGTTGCTATATATACTTTTATATTATTATTCTATATTTTTTTTGTAAAGAAAATTCCGCGAAATCAAAGTAATTGCAAAGAAGAGGAATCACAGTTCTATATTCATTTGTTTTTTATTTTCAAATTAATTTCAATTAAAATTAATTCGTACTTTCATACTAGTATATTAAATTTGATAATAAACATTATAAATATTCTCATAGAATAAAATTTTAACAGTCTACATACTTTTGTCAAACCTTTCTTTGAAAACATCTGTGGACGGAAATGTATAACGGTATAAATTCGACCCACTTTATACGCACGTGAATAGCCGGAGGCTACTTCAAAAATCGCAAAAGATCGTGGATAACGCACTTTCACCCGAAAGACTCACGTCTTCCTCCTTTCTCTCTCATACGACTGTTTTCCTGTTACTGTATATAAATGTTTTTATATTTTATTAACTTCGTTGTTTATATGTCTTATTTTTCTTTGCGTGTAATTTGCATGGTATCTTCTTTCTTCATAGTCGTGTTAATCCTTTACATCGTCTCTGTTATTGAAATGAAATGAAATGAATGAATGAAAATGGAAAAAATTAAAAGGTTTATTATTGTCATTATTATTATTATTATTATTATTATTACCTGCGATGATTCCTCATTTCACGAAGGTCAAGCTTGTCCCCTCCCTTGTGTTAATCGTTTACAGCCTCTCTGTTATTGAAATGAAATGAAAACGAAATGAATGAATGAAAATGAAAAATGAAAAGGTTTATTATTATTATTATGATTAGGATTATTATTATTATTATCATTATTATTATACAGGCATTTGCACAATTTTTTGAAAAGAAAAACTATAATTTTTCTGTAACTTAATTTCGGATTCTTTTTTTTCTATGAGGGTGGGCACTTTTGAGGGCGTTCTGCCTTGGCCCATCTTTCCAGCATATATACATATCTACATATAACTTTCAACCTTTCAAATGTTCCGTACGATGATTCCTCATTTCACGAAGATCAAGCTTATCACCCCTCCTCTCGAGTTGGCCTGATGAAGTAGTGAGTTGGCTTCTTGTACTCTCCATCTCACATACCCAGGTACACCTGGCTCATCGGGGATTGTTCTGTACCATGCGTCTAATCTTTTCTTCTATTCCATGGAATTTTAGGTTCTTCCTTTCTTCCGTACCGTAACAGTTGAAATTTCTCAGTGTTAAACTTCATATAAAAACCAAGTGACATCTCTTAAAACTTACTACATTATTACCCCCCTGTCCCATCCTTCATGCATTAAAAAAGTTCTACTTTATTGGTAATCTTCGATTAGCATCCCCCGAATTGTTCATTCTGACGAAGGTCAAGCTTTTCACTCCGCCTTAGACCTTCAGTTTAACGTGGAATCCGAAACACCAGCAACACAACGTCTTAACCAATAGGTCATCCAGGGTACCCATTTATCTACCAACCAATTGTGCAGAAGGATGATCGTTTTACCGCGCGCCGGCTGCCGTCACCGGGTCTCGAGCCCGGATGAACTCTGAAACTATTCTTTTTATTATACTTCATTTTGTACAAAAATGACTAAATCCTGTTGTGGCTCTACAAAAACATTCTGCTTGTAGAGATCTCGATTTCTTATTTTTCTAATGATCTTTGTGTCATTGGATGTTACTATGCTGTCTCTGATAATGATATATGTCAGGATTATGAAGAGTAGCGGCACTAATTCTGTTTCCTGTGGTACTGAGCTGAGGGGCTCTGATGAAGATATTCCTGTAACGACTTGCCGCCGCTGAAATTGTATGTCCATTTCCCTATCCAAAATGGGGTAAGTTGAGGATCGAGTAGTATGTTTGCAAATATTAATGCAAAATATTGTCGTGACAGAGCGTGCAAGTGAACAGTTCACTCAATCACCTTGAGATGTGAGCATTGAAGATAAATCTACGGGGAGAATGAACCGATAAAGGCACCATTAGTCGTGAAGGCGACAGAAAGCTGGATCCTATCTGCTTTGGAGATAGCTGGTAAGGGAAGCTATATTTATGGGACCTCTTCCCGAGTGCCCCGTTGCCCACGTCGTGCTATCATCATGAAAAAGAAAAAACTATAGTATTTGTCATTTACGATTACTTGTTCGGACTATAGTGGATCTAATTTTCTTAGAAGAGTTCCTTGTTCCATGCACAGTCTGTGTTTATCATAAAAAACCTCTGGGAAGCATTTTGAGTTCATTCCCATCATGAAACGGACATGTTATGTGGCTTCAAAGTGGACGCTCAATTCTGCCAGTTGAGCTTTAAGTTTTGGTTTTTGGCTAAAAATATAATAATATAATAGTTACCCCTTTTTCTTTGATGTACTCAATCTGACGTGAAGACAGCGAATCTTTTGCTTATATGAAGGTTCTAAATGTAGAACTAGGCTGCTTTAAACCCTAGAACCTGTCCCAAAGCTGGATCATATCTGCTTTGCAGAGAGCTGGTGAGGGAAGCTATATTTTTTGGACCTCTTTGCGGGCTAGCATCATGAAAAAGAAAAAACCAGTATTTTTCATTTACCATTACTTATTTGGATTATAGTGGATTTAATTTTGTTAGAAGAGTTCTTTTTTCCATGCACGGTCTGTGTATCATAAAAAACCCCAGGGAACCATTTACAGTTCATTCCCATCATGAATCGGACATGTTATGTACTTTGAAAAGTGGACGCTCAATTCTGCAAGTTGAGGTATAAGTTTTAGTTTTTCGGTAAAAATATAATAGTTACCCCTTTTTCTTTGATGTATTCATTCTGACGTGAAGGCAGCGGGTCTTTTGCTTATATTGAGGTTCTAATTGTAGCTGGGCTCGGCTGCTTTAAAACCTACATCCTGTCGCAAAGCTGGATCCTATCTGCTTTGCAGATAGCTGGTGATGGAAGTTATATTTTTGGGACCTCTTTGCGAGTGACCCGTTGTCCACGTCGGGCTAGAATCATGAAAAAGAAAAAACCATAGTATTTGTCATTTACAATTGCTTATTCGGACTATAGTGGATTTAATTTTCCTAGAAGAATTCCTTTTTCCATGCAAGGTCTGTGTGTATCATAAGAAACCTCATGGAACCATTTTGAGTTCATTCCCATCATGAAACGGACATGTTATGTGGCTTGAAATGTGGAAGCTCAATTCTGCCAGTTGACGTTATATATATATATCAGATGGATATATATATATATATATATATATATATATATATATGTTATACACAAGCCACTTGATTCCCCATAATACCCCAGGTTTTAACTCAATATTTAAAACAGCCCTTGAAATAAACCTCGAGTGTCCTCATCGACTCGGGCGACGCTCTCCCTCCTTTTTCTTTGTTCTTAAATGCTTGCCTCGGCGCGTTTTGGACTCGTAGGAGGGAGAGTACGAAAACAAATGCGGACCGGTCAGAATAGATCTGGCGCTTCGTCGGGAATGAGTGAAAAGGCCGGGTGGCGCCTGGAATTTCTCCGAGTAGGCCTTGGGGGGGTTTGCTTGTTAAAAACTGAATTTGAGAGTTATTGAGTGAGATTCGAGATTTGAGTTCGAGATATGGAGTTCGAGAAAATATTTAGATTTGAGTTTATGAAGAAATATTGAGAGCCGTTAACCTAAACTACTGCGAGGGATGTAGTGGATGGGCAACGACAAATCTTAAATTATTTAATTAATGTTAAGACTAGTTTAAGAAAAAACCTGAACTTGACCGTACTATATTTCGAATTTGAGACTGAACTTGTAGCCAAATCTGACTTAAATTTATTGATTAAAAGGTATTCAAACAAACTATTTCATTATCAAATACACACTAAAATCGGGGGTACAGAAGTAAGCGGAAGATAAAGAATTCACGCAGAGGGTCACTAACTTAAAGAAAGATCTATTATAACTTCAATTTACAGTGACCTTCGAGAAACAAACAATTTGTAATAAGGGTCCGTCTCCCCTGACAACGAACGGAAATTTTATTACAAACTGGTGTCAGAGAAGGGGATAAAACGGATTTTTTATTACAACTGGTGTCAGGTATGGGGTCTTCCTTTTCTGATACCCCCCCCTAAAAACCTAAGTGAAAAGTGACAAAAAGTGCTCTCTAAGTGTGTATATGAGGACTACCAGCTCGAACAGACAGCGACGGAAGACAACGTGAGTGTTACACGATCGAGAACCACTGCGTGGGCTGCTGTTGCTCAGGCCGAGTCGACATCGCAACTTGCTACTGAACACCAAACCGCAGGAGGAGTAAACTTTCCCACAAACGCGGAAAGTGAGGTAAGCGACCCATCTTGTGTTGCGAGAGGTTTTAGAGGACGAGTGGAGAGCCTCCCGATAGAGGGCAGTCCCCCTAAATTAACCCCATCAAACCTTCATTTCTTTCCCCCAAAAATTTTGATATAAATAGAGTACCTTTCCTTCCAATCGGTTCCGAACCTACTTTTAGCACAATTTAGCGATTCGAATTCGGTCGAGTTTTGGCCGATCTCATTGGAGAACATGCCTCTTGGCCAAGAAGGAATCAGTCCCAACCATGTATCAGCAACCACTCCCTACACACTGCCCTCATCCCTATGTTCCCCCTTTCTATCCAGGGTATCCTCACTTGTATTCCCCCAATGTAGGCTTCCCCAATCCGCACGTTAATATTGTCCTGTATAACACTAGTAATGCACCCAAATTCCATACAAAAAATGCCGGGTATAAGCACGCTCGATGTCTTCTATGTGTGGACAGGGAACACCTAGCTCCTCAGTGCCCCCTGATTGAAGCAGTGAAGGAGAGTGAAAGGGTGCGTGAAAGGGATGAGAGCTATAGGCGAGAGAATGAAAGAGATCATCGGAGGGAATGGACCCCAAGAGGAGACCGACGGTATGAAGATTACGAAAGAAGAGGAAGTAGGTACTCTTCCCCTTCCGAATATTCGAGAAAACGGAACTTCTCGCCGTATGAGAGAAATAGAGTTAACTATGGTAACCCCAGATATGATAACAGGTATGAGGGTAACCCAAGATACGACAACAGGCATGAGGGTAACCCAAGATACAACAACAGGTATGAGGGTAACCCCAGATACGACTACAGATATGAGAATCGGTACCGTTCACCGTCACCCTATGAACGAAGAAGGGACTACTCCCCCTTACGACAGAAGAAACGGAGGTTACCCCTCCCCCGACAGGAATGGAGGCAGGTATCCCGACAGAAGAACGGACCGAAGTCCGTCACCCTATCGGAGATACGATAAGGAAAGAGAACCTAACCGCGGAAGACGCCCAGAAAAAGAATGGGAAAAGGGCGAGATGATTCTCCGTGGCCCCGAAGAAATGACCCCTCAACCGAAAGGGACCTTTTCCCCCGTCGAGAGTCATTTAAGGAGGAGGAAGAGCCAACACACAAGACAAAAGAACTTAAATTGAAGTCGATATTGGTAAGGAGAAAAGAAGACAAAGGCAGGGACTGGGACAGAAGAGATAAAGGTGAGAAAGTGAAAGTGACGAATGGGATGAAAGAGACAGAAAAAATCTCACAAATAAAGAAGCGAAAGAGATAAATGAAATTTATGAAAGTAATGAAAGACGCAGCTTCAATAATGATACGAAAGAGGAGTGTCTAAATGTTTATGAAACGAGCGATATTGAAATTGCATATACGGTACAAGAGGACGGAGTGAGTCTGCAGAGTGATTTGACCTTGAGAGCGGAGTCTGCATTAGGCAGACCTCAAAACGAGTGCGAGGAAAGAGAAAGTGACCTTGACTTTGAGGTAAAGTGTCAGTCGGAGGACACAGACGCGGTGAAAACGATAGCGGAGTGTACGAGACAAATGTATGAAATGTTCGAATTAAGCGAGAAAGAAATGGAAAGAATGCATGAATTAAAACCTGAGAGCGAGTTAGATGACAGTATGATGGAAGAGAACACGATAGACCGAAGGGAAATTGATCCCCCAACGGAAGCACAATGGGTAAATGGAGTATATATTGTGTTCATGTGACGTGAATATGAGACATAACGTGACGAAGAGTGATTCGCGTCTATATTGTGGGAACGGAAGTAGTTTGAATCTGGTGAATGACGATATAAACTGCGAAAGTAAATTAAAAATAAAAACGAACGAGAACACCGTGAAAATGGACGCGGATGAATTGGCTATACAGGAAATGATGGAATTCAGCGAAAGAGACATAAATGAAGTAGCTCCCTCGAATGATTGCCCCTGGGAATCGACCAGGGTAAAAATAAACAAAAGTTGCGTGAGGGAGAATGCAGAGCAACAAATAATGAATGAAAACGGTCCCATGATGTCCCTTGAACTTTTAAACGAAGGGGCCGATGTTTGTTTAAAAAGGAAAGGGTCAATTGACACTGTTGAATTTCGACCCCAAGGCGAAATTACGAGTCATAGCCTAAGGCGGTAAATGACGAAGTCCTAACCACCATGGGACAAATAGAAACAAAAATAGGCATTGAGCGCGAGAAATATGATCTTACTGCGTTGCTCGTTAAAGAATTGCCTGAGGGACTAAACTTTATTTTAGGGGCGGATTTCATCCGAGTAAACCTCATACATATTGCAGGTAAAGGCACGGGGTTTGTGGCTTACACAAATGAGATCCAAATCCCCTTGAGTACGAAATTGATGGGAGCCCTAAACCAAGAAGACCAAAGCGCGGAGAGAAAAGAAGTAAACAACCTCCCTCTCCCATTAGTACGAGGGTCCACTTCCATTGCCCCTTTAGCTGGAGCAATTTTAGAAGTACGGACTCCTTCCCCGTTGAAGGAGGGATCCACTCTAATCATAGAGGCGAGAGAAACCCCTTTAAACCTAAGGGTAGAACCGCAACTAGTTTGCGTGAACGAAGAAAGGAATGTATCCGTTATCGTGCGAAATGAATCCGCCAACGATAGAGTTAAAGTTACGGGAGAAAGGACAAAGCTGGCGGGAGAAGTTTTACGATACTGCGATTGCGAAGGGAAAAAACCCTGTAGCGCGCCAAACGAATGCTCTTCCAACGGCGAAGAACCCAAGAAAGAAGTGAGTCAAAAAGAGATCAATCGAGTCATGAACCATAAGCGTAAATGGTCTGAAGATGAAATTTCAGAGGAAATTTATAACATAGAAATGATGAGCGAATTCTCGTTAACCCCTAAGTCTGCAGAGCCGGAAAGAAGAGAAGTACAAGAATTTGTAATAAATCCTAAAGTAGACCCAGAAGAAGGGAATAGATTAAAAAAACTTCTTAAGGACCATATTGGACGAAAGAGAAGAAAAGGAGACGAACCTGAAATTGTGACAGAAGATGAAGAAACAAACGAGATGAATTACGGACGCCAGAGAAATAAACGCAATTATAGTGACGAAACGAAAAGGAAAGGGGAGATAGCGAACGAACCGCACCGTTTCCGCTGTCGTTACGAAGAAACGGATAATTTGCGGTCGCACGCAGGTCGACCACCAGAACTCATTTAAGGGTCCTGATTGCTGATCTAGAAGATGAACTTATCGGCTAACGTTCAGAAGGTGATCGAACGAGTAAACAAGACACGCACACTAATTAAACCAAAGGGAACAAATGGGTTAAACTCTTCCCCGGGACAATAAAGAAAAATGTTCTTTCCTTTTAACAAATCTTTTACTATTTAATACAGGGGTGGGGAAACTTTTCAGTACCAAGGGCGAAAATCGATAACATAAACACCTCCGCGGGCGTCTGGCAAATTTTAAGCTTATATACAGCGTGTCCCAAAGAAATGTAGACCCACTTTGTTCGATAATACCAGCTATGAGGATAATAAATATATTACTTTGTATATGTTTTTTAATAAAGAATTTTCTCCTGAATCTAAATATGTAATTATTTTTATTAAAAATTGAAGAACAAAACAGTTACAGATGTTTAAATTATAATTATTATTTTCGAGACTTCATGTGCGATATTTTCTAATATTTTAACCGACTGTTTTGAGATACTTATGTTTAGTGTTGATATTGAAGCATAAATGTTGTAATTATTAGTTAATTCAAAAAATTTAGAAATTCCATGGTTAAATGACACTTTATCTAAGATGTTCGACGTCTTCCAGAACGTTGTTTTTGTAAGTTTTGCACAGTGCCGTCGGTTTCAAACTTATCTCGTATACGTGCAAAAATATTAGAAAATATCGCACATGAAGTCTCGAAAATAATAATTATAATTTAAACATCTGTAACGTTTTTGTTTTTCAATTTTTAATAAAAATAATTACATATTTAGATTCAGGAGAAAATTCTTTATTAAAAAACATATAAAAAGTAATATATTTATTATCCTCATAGCTGGTATTATCGAACAAAGTGGGTATACACTTCTTTGGGACACGCTGTATATACACTTCTTTGGGACACGCTGTATATAAGATGTATTTTAAAAAGCTATTTGCTGGGCTGTAAATAAATAATTTTTAGTAAATAATAAATACCTAAGCGGGCGAATTGAAAATAGCTCGTGGGCGAAATTTCGCCCGCGGGCGAAGGTTTCCCCACCCCTGATTTAATATATAATCAAATTAATCTCCCCCCTCCTAGGAAAGCTGACTGAAAGGCATGATTCCGGCTTGGAGTTAATAAGGTTCATATAATTATGTGTATTTCATTTTTTTTTTCATGTAGCATACATTTCTCAGGTCATTTACCGCATATCGTTTACAAAATGTTTTATATTATGTTTCACGTTCTAATATCGTGGCGTCTGACTTAGAAATTGGTGGCGAGGGAATATTCACGCGAAAACAGTCGGTATAAATGTGTTGGTTTTCGTCGTCGTCGTCGTTGGGCCTAGGCAAGCTACGGCTTGGGACCGTAGCGCATCTATCCGGTATAGGTTAACCTGGATGATGTAGCCATAAGCACTGCCGCTGGTTAAGTGCCAACCAGTGATTATCTCACTAGCCGTATTGAGTCCGTTAGGCGAAACTGCGACAGTACCAAGGATGGAAAATATAACCCTTGGATTTCTATTATTTATTTGCAAAATGGACATGGTATTAGATTAAAATAATTATTTGAATATAAATAATTAACTGACAATTGTGATATATAATTAATTATGTTTACATACAATAAAATAATACAGTATACATAAAATTAGTATTAATGTGGTTTACAATTGAATTATGATGGGTAACTAATTTAAAATGAATTTATAGCTATTCCGAAATTCAAGACGGTAAAATTAACATTTATCTTGAAACTAAAATAAGAGTATTCACTACACACTCCCCACCAGAGAGGAAGTTCAAGAGTAGTTCGAACGACACAGATTTCCCCTGGACCTTTTTGGTAGCTACATGTACCTCGCTTAAGGTTGATTCCAAAAACGCAGGCTTAAGAAGATCGATCGAAACCTTGTCGACCTTGGAACCGCGCTGGATGAGAAATGATTTGCGCGTACGTCGGAGAACTTCATAGGGCCCGTCATATGGACATTGGAGAGGCCGTTTTGGGACAGGTACACGAACGAAAACGTGGGTGCAAGACTGGAGGGCTGGGGAAACAAAGATGTTCTGTTGGCTAGTCAATCGAGGGGGAACAGGCTGAAGGGACTGCATGTGAGAGGAAAGTGTTTGAGCGAATTCCGTAGGATCACATGACTTATCCCCTGCAGTGAAGTAGCCACCTGGTAGCCGCAGTGTTGTTCCATAGACTAGTTCAGCCGCTGTAGTCTTCAGATCACTCTTAAATGCAGAGCGAATACCAAGCAACACGAGTGGAAGCTTATCCATCCAATGGGAGTCTTCGTGACACATAAGGGATGACTTCAGCTGGCGATGGAAGCGTTCGACGAGGCCGTTAGCTTGCGGATGATACGCACAGGTATGCGCATGTACTGTACCCAACAAGCTGGTAAACTTCTTCCAAAGCGAAGACTCAAATTGGCGACCTTGGTCAGTGATGACTTTTGTCGGCAATCCAAATCTTGATACCCATCCATGAAGAAAGGCTCTTGCAACAGTGTCCGCTTGGATATCAGGAAGTGGGATGGCTTCAGGCCATCTGGAAAAGCGGTCGAGACAGGTGAGCAGATAACGTTGGCCTTGAATCACTGGAAGAGGGCCAACAATGTCTACATGAATTACCTCAAATCGCTGGGATGGGGGCTGAAATGCGTCAAAGGGGGACCTGGTGTGCCTTTGGACTTTGGCACGCTGGCAGGCAAGGCACGTTTTGGTCCAATGTTTGACATCCTTCCGCATCGAGGGCCAAACAAAGCGAGAGGTAACCAGGTGTTGCGAAGCACGGATACCAGGATGGGAGGGCTTATGAAGATCCGTGAAGACTGCTTGTCTGTGACATGGAGGGACATAAGGGCGAATAGCAGCTGTTGATACGTCGCAATAGAGGGGCACAGACAATCCTGGCATACTCATTTTCTTGAGGGAAAGTGAGTGAGTGGAGTCTTCTCTGAGCAGGTCTTGTAGTTCCGTATCCTTATCTTCCTGTGCAATAGCATTCCACAGTGTAGAGCTGAGGGTAACAGAAGTAATCTCTATTCTTGAAAGTGCATCCGCTGGAGTGTTCAAGACACCTTTGATGTGGCGGATATCTGTGGTAAATTGCGAGATATAATCGAGTTGCCTGATGACTCTGGGAGAGTGGTTACAGCTGTTTTTATTGAAGACAGTGACCAAAGGTTTGTGGTCGGTAAAAACACAAAACTCTCGGCCTTCAAGGAAATGTTGAAAATGCTTCACGTTTAAGTAAATAGCAAGAAGTTCACGTCCGAAAGCACTATAACGCGTTTGGGCTGGCTGCAGCTTTTTCGAGTAAAACGCGATGGGTGCTTGTTGACCGTTAATGGTTTGTTCCAACACCCCCGATCGCAACATCTGATGCATCGACCGTCAGAGTTAGGGGGGCATCACTGATAGGAAATGACAGAGACAATGCACTATTGATAGCATTTTTGGCATTGTCGAACGCCTGTAAACTATCGCTACACCATACCAATTTCGTTACCTTGCGTTTGTGTGTGATCATAGCGTGTAGAGGAGCAAGAACACTGGCACAGTTTTTAATGAACTTGTGGTAATAATTTACCAAACCTAGAAACCGACGTAACTCACGCTGATTATTTGGCATATGGTAATTTTTTATCACTTCACACTTGTCCTGAAGGGGGGTAATTCCGTGCTGCGAAATCGTGTGACCAAGAAATTCCAAGGTTGGCTGTGCAAACACACACTTAGATGCATTAATAGTAACACCGTATTGTTCTAAGCGTTGAAAGAGGAGTGAAAGATGTTCCTTATGTTCCTCTTCCGTTGAGCTGGCCACAAGCAAATCATCGATGTATGCATAAAAAAGTCTAAGCCTCTGGTGACCTCATCTATAAACCTCTGAAAGGTTTGCGCAGCATTCCGTAGCCCGAACGGCATCTTCACAAATTCGAATAACCCAAATGGTGTACAAACTGCAGTCTTGGGAATATCCGAAGGCTCTACGGGAATGTGGTGGAAAGCCTTAACGAGGTCTATTTTACTGAAGATAGATTTGCCGTGGAGAAGAGAAGTAAAGTCTTGGACATTTGGTACCGGATATCGGTCCGGGATGGTTGTCGAATTCAAAAACCGGTAATCCCCACATGGTCTCCAGTCTCCTGACTTCTTCTGGACCAGGTGTAGGGGAGAGGACCAACTGCTTTTGGAAGGTCTTATTATCCCAAGATCTATCATAAGCTGGAATTCCGATTTGGCAGCTTTCAGTTTGTCCGGGGCAAGACGTCTGGGTTTTGCAAACACAGGGGACCTTTTGTTGTAATGTGATGGGTAATGGTGTGCTTAATGGTATCACCCATCTGCATCGGTTGAAGAATCCCTGGATATCGCTGGAAAAGGCACTGGTACATGGAATTAGGGGGAACGAGGGAAAGTGCAGAGTTCGAGGCGTCCGGAAGGGCAACCTGTTTGGCAAGAACAGAAAGCAGTGTGGCCTGGTCGCATAAGCATCGCTTGTCAAGATCCACAGGAGTTTGAAATGCTGGAGGAAGTCAGCGCCGATTATGGGATGCTGCACTTGAGCACAGATGAAAATCCACTTGAAGGATCGGTGAAGGCCCAAGTTTAGTTCACGCGATTGAGTACCGTACGTGGGTATGCTGAACCGTTAGCAGCGTATAGAGGCGGAGATTCCGAGTGCGTATGACCAGATTTTTGAGGGAATACACTGACTGACGCTCCGGTATCGACCAAGAAATTGACACCAGAGTTCCTGTCCTTTATGAATAACAGGTTGGCAGTGCGAGTACTAGACGCCATTAGGACTCGCTGCTGGGGTTTTCCGACTAAAAATTGCAAGGGGAGATGCACTTCCTAGCCTTCTTTCCAAATTTAGAGTGGTAGAAGCAGATCTTCCCGGAACTCGAACGATGCCTCTTCGTAAATCTTGACCGAGAATGGCTTCTTTGCTGTTGATTTTGTAGCAGAGAACAAACGTGGTTGAGTTGCTGACTTAACTCTTCCACTTTCAACTCCAGTTCCGATTGTGTGTTCACGTTGTTGACCGGAGCTGTGTCAATCTCCACTACTTTGTCGGCAGTTTCTGCTAGTTTATCAACTGGAGTAGCAGGATCCATAGTGGCCAAGACACGCTGAGCTGATGGAGGAAGTTTCTGCAAGAACAACTGTCTAAAGATGTCCTTATCGAAGGTTTGTGCGCGTTCGCCTAGAGCGCACTGCATAGCCCTCAGCATTTGAGTGGGCTTACGGTCTCCAAGTTCTTCTTTTGAGATTAACTGATGTAGTTTCTCACGCTCGGAGACAGTGGTGCGGCACAGGATGGCAGACTTCAGATCGTTGTATGGGTCCTCACTCGTGGAAGTAGACACGATGACGTCACGGACTTCAGAGATGATGCTCGCTGGTAGAGAGGACAAAACATGATCGTATTTTGTCCTGCTAGCGGTGATCCTTCCCAAGTTGAATTGTGATTCCCTTGGTGGAACCAAATAAATGGATCACCCGGCCAGAAGACGGGAGCTTTACGCTCAAGTGGGAGATGGCACCAGCGTCGTCAGGCATCTTCTCCTATGCTTGCTGACGTACAAGCAAGACGACAAGTTACCAACGAAGGAGTGGAGGTTGAGACGAGCGCAGCACAGAGCGCACGGGCAGGGGTGAGGGGCAGAGGGCACGAGCGACGTTACAGTCTGGTCCTAGTCGCTCGGGTGAAGGGGGTGATGGGCACGAACGACGTTACAGTCTAGTCCTAGTCGTTCGGGTAAAAGGGGGAATCCAACTCCGGGTCACCAATTGGTTTGTTCGGTCGTCGTCGTTGGGCCTAGGCAAGCTACGCTTGGACCGTAGCGCATCTATCCGGTATAGGTTAACCTGGATGATGTAGCCATAAGCACTGCCGCTGGTTAAGTGCCAACCAGTGATTATCTCACTAGCCGCAATTGAGTCCGTTAGGCGAAACTGCGACAGTACCAAGGATGGAAAGATAACCCTTGGATTTCTATTATTTATTTGCCAAAATGACATGGTATTAGATTAAAATAATTATTTGAATATAAATTAACTGACAATTGTGATATATATATTAATGTTTACATACAATAAAATAATACAGTATACATAAAATTAGTATTAATGTGGTTTACAATTGAATTATGATGGGTAACTAATTTAAAATGAATTTATAGCTATTCCGAAATTCAAGACGGTAAAATTAACATTTATCTTGAAACTAAAATAAGAGTATTCACTACAAATGCATAGGTTGGAAATATAATATGATGAGATAGCATGTTTCGCGCGTCCAAATCAGCTCTCAAATTCCTTGAGTTTAAGAGAATCGAGTGGAAAATTTATAAAAAAGAATTCATTAAGATTTCGAGAGAAGAAATTTTCTTGTTTATCATTGCTCATATAAAATATTTTTGTTTTGTCTTAACGAAATTACTCCTGAATTAATCATGATTCCCATCCTCTAAACCTTATGCGCCATACACGTTGGGGCGCAAACCTTCTCAAACCACGGAGTCCTTTTTCGACCGATGGGCCCCCTAATTTTACAAGGCCCCACGTACACTTTCAGCGCACGTCTCAGTCTGAAGCCCGACTTTCGAAACCTACTGATCCTGAACCGCCTCGTGATTTCGAGATCACGTATATCGTGAACTCCTCATTTACGAAGGAGGCCCTTCATCACTTCAACGCTTCCCTGGCTAAAAAAATAAACCTTCAGGATGTAACCCGGTACCTGCGCAGGGTCGCCACGCCACCCTCACCCTGTCTCTTGCGTTGGGAATAGCAGTCATCGGAATTACGATCTGGAAGAGACGGTCCTGTCGCCGAGATCCTCCACCGGTACCAACTGCATCGGGCCCCCCCGGAAGCTCAGGTGACCCGATCGCCAACGCCCCCAAGAAGCCCCCCTCATGAATTTAGCTTTTCACCGACGAGCCCAAGTTTCGTCAGAAGATTGTCCCAGCAATTCAGTCATATCGTACGCCAGAATCATCACCTAACGTTGGCTACGAGGAAATGGGCATTCTTGTAATTAAGCCTTAAACCATTTCTCCCATCTGGCCCCTTTGTGTTTTTCCCCATTTTTTAATACTTACGAAAAAACGACTGAATGAAGGTAGCTTAATTTATTGAATTAAATTTACATGGTAGAATTGAATTGCTAAAGTAATAACTTCATTCGGTAGTTAGTGCGTAACTAACTGATAATTAGTGAAGTGTTTAATTTAATTAAATAAGTAATATTTTCCTTCAATGAATAGTGCTTAATGAATAAATAATTAGCAATACAGGTTCGATTTACGAGCCTTACTGAAATGACCTCTCTTTATGTAACTATTAAGTTTCTCCGTCTGTGTATTTCAAATTTTCTCCCTGCTATATCGCTTTCCTTTGTTTATTTTAAAAGCATATTAACTTATAAAGCCATTATGATATCATTTTGTGTCATAAGCGAGATTGCGAAGTCTCTCGAAAGCAACTTTCTGTAAATAGAGATCAGATGCTGACCCAACTGTTATCGCGCTGATGTTGCG
>JAJOZX010021250.1:0-25195 GCA_023014485.1 Bathynomus jamesi | reverse complement strand
ACGGCACCCAACCCGTAGTTAGAAGCGTCAGTGGCTACTATGAAGGTTTGCCAAAATCTGGGAATTGCAGTATGGGTTCCAGCACCAAATCAGTTGCCTTAGACAATTGAATTAAATACACTAATATACTACCGTAATATGCGCAATATATCGTAAAGGACATTACACATACAAGAACGTAAAACAATCCGGTAATAATCTACTTAAGCTCCCGTCTGTCCGATTTTCATAAATTATACATCGGTAGCTTCGTTTCTTCATTAGGAATGCGATTTAGACAGTCTCTAGTAAGGGAAATGCTTCAAAACTTAACCTAAAAAAATCTAGAGTTTTAAAAACAGTCTAGCGAGTTTGTAGTTTTACAGGATTTTTAATGAAAATCTAATGGTTGTTTTAGTTAGAAAAAAATCACCAGATTGCCAACATTAGTGTTCGTGTAAATTCTAATTGCATTCAGTTTGGTGGTGTTTGCGATAGAATTTTGACGTGCCGTTCGTGTGATTTCGACTTTGAAAACTTGATTCGTCATGTGTCCTAGATCAGTGTTTCCCAACCGGGGGCCATGGCACATTTGAAGGGGGCCACAGGAAAATGTTAAGATTTAGAGGGGCCACAGACTCCATGAAGGGGGCCACAGGACTCAACCTATTGAAGCCTAAATTATAGTTAGGCCAATAGATAATTTTAATTTATGTAGTTGAATTACATTTTAAAAAATTATTAATACATATATTTTCCTTTTTTTTATATATTTTATTATAGAATTTGAATTTATCTGTAAACAAATAGTTTGCATCTTACAAGCTTATTGTGCGGCGCACTCCATTGTGCGCTTGATCGTTATGCGCCTGGCAGCGTTGTTGACTTGATAAAAATACTTCAGGTTGAAATCCTTACAGTCTGTTTACCACGTGGATCGTCGCTGTAGTGTGTAAGTAGCTCTTATTTGTTTACCCTAATATTGCGAAGTTGTAGTAATTTTACTAGTTTTTTTAATTTATAATAGATTGCTATAAGTACAGTATTTCTTTTGATTATATTTTTTTATAATTAATACATAATATAAGTAAATAACTGCAAATTTTTGTTAGCCACTGTTTAGTTTTTGTTATGTTTATAGTCCTATGTGACAAATAATATTGTACCTGAATACAAATAGTTGTTTTAATATCCTTTATATATATTTGTTTTTGTAAAATAGAGTTAATCTGCATATTACCTACTGAAAATAATGCTTATGGGGGCCACAGGAAAAAATAAGGTTCCGAAGGGGGCCATAAGCCAAAACCGGTTGGGAACCACTGTCCTAGATGAAGACAAAGTACTGGATATTTTTATCAATTACGGCGTTATTCTCTCATCCTTAACTTGCCCGAAATGTGACAGTGAGTGCCTAATACGAAAAGATCAGAAGATATTTAGGTGAAATAACCAATATTAACCGGTTAGGTCAACTGAATGCCCGCTTAGGTCAGTACAATATATTGACTTGCCATTCAAAACTGACTAAGAAAATATATATCTTATGTTGTGCAAATTTGGGTAATTTTGTCACAAATGACATGGCCTGAAGTTGAAATAAAAAATACATTTTTCTAGTGTATTTCTGTGTGCTCTGTTCGAATATAACCTTCATTTCTTGTGCAAATGAAATGAAATACATGTTTGGGCCATGCAAAGACAACTGTATTTTTCATTTGCACAAGAAATGAAGGTCATATTCGAACAAAACACACCAAAATACACTTTAAAAATGTATTTCTGACTACATTTTATACAATAAAGCGTAACCTAACATGTTCATGTTACGAGATCTCGCAAACGACGCATTACCACAGGAAACGTGCAAAACACCTCAAAATTAACCAGAAAAGTTTGCTCTCGTCATTTTCGTTTAAACTAACGAAAATAACACGACTTAACCTAACCAATCATCAAGGGCATTCAATTAACCTAACCGGTTAATATTGGTTATTTCACCTAAATAATTATCTTCTGATCTTTTCGTACTAGGCACTCACTGTCACATTTCGGGCAAGTTAAGGATGAGAGAATAACGCCGTAATTGATAAAAACATCCAATACTTTGTCTTCATTTAGGGCATATGACGAATCAAGTTCTCAAAGTCGAAACCACACGAATGGCACGTCATAATTCTATCACAACCACCACCAAACTGAATCCAATTAGAAAAAAATATAGCAGAACAGAAACCAACAAACTAATTAAGTCGCAGAGTAGCGAAAAAATAGCCCAAAATTATACTCGTCAGACCAAAAATGAGTATTTATATATATATTATTAGTATCATTTTTCACCATTAATATGCATTTGCACAAAAAATGAGTGACAAATTTGAATAAAGCGACTAAAACTACCTCAAAAAAGTTATTTTGATTTACAGGTCCAGCCCATGTCATTTAAAACATTAACCCAAATTTGTTCAAATGTACTTTTTTTAATAAAATATATTTCCTGTTTTGGCTATAATGTACCTTTTTTCATAAAATATTTTTCCTGATTGGGCTATTTTTTCGCTACTCTTCGACTTAATTAGTTTGTTGGTTTTTGTTCTGGCTATTTTTTTTCTAATTGGACTCAGTTTGGTGGGGTTTGTGATAGAATTATGACGTGCTGTTCGTGTGGTTTCGACTTTGAGAACTTGATTCGTTATGTGCCCTAGATGAAGACAAAGGATTGGATTTATATGATAATAAAAACCCACTCTAATAGACAGAGTTTATTTCCACAACAGTTTCGATGCCCACTGGCATCCTCTTCGGGTGGATACAGAAGAGGATGCCAGTGGGCATCGAAACTGTTGTGGAAATAAACTGTCTATTAGAGTGGGTTTTTATTATCATATTTTGACCTTCACGCAGAAAAAAGTGAATTTTTTTTGCATTTACAAAAGATTGGATGTTTTTATCAATTACGGCGTTATTCTCTCATCCTTAACTTGCCCGAAATGTGACAGTGAGTGCTAATACGAAAAGATCAGAGGATATTTTGGTGAAATAACCAATATTAACCGGTTAGGTCAATTGAACGCCCTTGATGATTGGTTAGGTTAAGTCGTGATATTTTCGTTAGTTTAAACGAAAATTTCGAGAGCAAACTTTTCTGGTTAATTTTGAGGTGTTTTGCACGTTTCCTGTGGTAATGGGTCGTTTACGAGATCTCGTAACATGAACATATCCTGTATGTTTAATAACTGTTTATGTTACGATATCTCAAAAACTACGCATTTGCACAGGAAACCAATGGCAGATTCGTGCAAAGCACCTCAAAATTGACCAGAAAAGTTTGGTTAAAACCCTCTAGATTTTTTTTAGGTTAGGTTAGGTTTTGAAGCATTTCCCTTACTAGAGATTATCTAAATCGCATTCTAAATGAAGAAACGAAGCTGCCGATATATAATTTATGAAAATCGGAGAGACGGAGCTTAGCTTTAGTAGATTATTACCAACAATCCTTCTGAACCTTAAATTTTGTTGATGCAATACACAATGCTCAAAACGCTTCAGATAAAACGAGGCTCAACACATTCAAATAAACAATTTAACTTACCTCTTACTTAGACAACTAGGCAAAACCAAACGTCCACGTTTAGCAGAACCAGCAACACCTTGAAATTTTAAATAAACTAAGAAACCAGCCAAATAACCTTCACTTACAAATTTTAACACAAGTACGAAGTATGGAATTCGGGCTTTTACTCTTCGTTTATAAGACTCCGCCAAGGCCTTTTGGGTCAAACTCTCAATACTTGACTGACACATATCCAAATTTAGCCATTCTAAACATTAGCGGAACGATAGTTAAGATGAGACTTTTCCAGTGACGTCATCAACCATTCGTTTGCAATTCAGCGCTGTCCAACTTGCTGCCCGTGGAATGGACGTTTGCCAAATTTCATTTCTAAATTTTCTTCCCTATTTTGTCATTTCTAGTAGGGAGAACAACATTCAGCGGGTTCCTAAGTCGTATTAACCAACAGTTTATGATTATAGGCAATATCTTGGCCGCGCTTTATAGAAGTTGGACAGCACTGGTTTACATCATAGCATCACTTCAATGGCGAAATACGTTCTTGTTTCAATCAATTTTCCAGTATGATTTAACACGTTATAATTTCACACGGGCTTAAAAGACTTAGTAGCTGAAAAGATGTGTTTTCTGTGAAGAAAGGTCCGACTATACACCATTACTTGTTTCTAGATGTCAATGCAGTCGACCTGTGGACGTAT
Source organism: Bathynomus jamesi (assembly GCA_023014485.1). Classification (NCBI taxonomy): domain Eukaryota; kingdom Metazoa; phylum Arthropoda; class Malacostraca; order Isopoda; family Cirolanidae; genus Bathynomus; species Bathynomus jamesi. Next base: position 20,944 of record JAJOZX010021250.1, on the reverse strand, counting down.
ATTGTGACATGGAAACCGACGGATGTGGATGGACCGTTTTCCTTTCCCGAGTTAATGTGTCGAAGTCAATTAACTTCACACGTAACTGGACCGATTACAAAAAGGGGTTTGGAATGCCAGGCGAAGAGCATTGGTTAGGTAAGAAGCGAGTATTTTTTTGCTTTGTACATGTCAAAACGACTAACCTTATATGCTGGCATTCAGTTCCCTCACCTGTTCTGAGAAGGGGAATGGTGACAGTAAGAAGGCCGTTATACATAATTTCTTTGAATTGATCACGTTTTATTTTTCCCGGTTGATGTCATGTTATTTATCTTTATAAACTTAGCAAGGAAATGAAAAGATCAACCAACCAACTTCTAAGATTAGAAAGCTGTAATTTATTCTTCCTAAATTATCTCTCAGTAAATGAGTCCTAATACCTCTATTAAAAGATCTTATTTTATATTATGGAACGTTTGTGGTAGCTATTATGGCTGTGTTGGTGTAAGTTAGATATATAGATAGTTTGGCAACTTATTTACCTAATGATAAAGCACCATAAGTGATTCGTGTCTTCTTGTTGCGTATTTTTTATCTGTAAATTTGAACTAAATTGAAGTTTTCTTTAAATAATCTATTTTCAAAAAATTTGTATGATCATTATTTTGTTCATTATTATTACTTTCATTATTAACACAAGGAAATGAAAACATTCACTTTCTAACTCACAACCGGAACTACATTCTGAGGATGGAAGTCAAAGATGGATTCGGAAGAGAAATTTGGGGCGAGTGGAATGTGTTCAAAGTGGATTTGGAAGAAATGAAGTGAGATTTTATTCCTTATTACTCCTTATATAATTCGCAGCAAGAACCACGTCATAAAATGATTTTAGGAATGTAACTTTTAGGTTTCCAGAATCTTTTAAGTAATTTATACTTCAGAGTAAGAAGATGTCTTAAAACTTTGAGGTTCACGTTCGTAAATGTCGACTGGAATTAAATTAGTTACAGTATATTTGGTTTGAAAGTTCAGTGAATCGCAAATCACATTAAGTTTTTAATTATATTTTTTAATGAATAACAAAACAACCTGAACTTAAGTGACAATTAAAATTTTTTTTTTTAGATACAAACTTACGGCAACGAATTACAATGCTAAAAGTACGGCCCACGATCGCTTCAGTTACGTGAATGGCAACTATTTTTTGACATTTGATAGAGATAACGATAAACATTTTATGTCTCTTATTTATCTTTCTTATTATTTGTGTATTAATTTTACTGTTTTACGGTGTTGAAATATTTATTTAATTTTCAATATATAAAACGTTAATGAACAAATTGCATTCTTTCAACATATTCTAAATTGAAACTTAAGCCCTTGATTTTGTGACATTTCTGCTTTGTTATTTTTAATTATTTTATTGTTTGACAGCAAAGGCCCACTGCTCTGAGATGAACAAAGGAGGGTGGTAGTACAATGCATGTCATAACAACAATCCAACAGGGCGTAATGGAAAGAAAGATAATAGAGGAATAAGAATACTCCCTTGGTCAAAACTGGATGGCAGCACACGGTATGCAACATGGCTTCAAATGAAAATTCGACCACAGATTTGCAGCAGCACTATTTCAGTACCCATACTTAATTAACACCCACAATTGTGCTTTCAATTAAAATTTGTATCAAAGTCTCTAGAGTTTGATAATGTCTTCAACGCTTCACTCAAATTTCGTACAATTTCAAGCTCTAGAAAAAGCTGAGACTTAAAATTGGTATAAAAATGCCAGCCAACAAACTCTGTTTCTCAATTAAGTTCATTTGAGATCATTTGAGAAAATTGTATTTAAAATAAGTGTTTGTAAAGTAAGAGTAAATACTGAGTGGAGTGGAGCGACTCGTAAGCATTTGTTGGAATTTACAACTCTATCCTCTTATGGAAAAAACTGTGAAAATTATATGCGAGACTTAAATTGGATCACCTGAAGGTCAGGGCCCCCCCTCCCTCTTTAGTTAGCTTTATAAGGCAAACTAACGAAACTATCACGGCCTAACCAAACCAATCGTCAAGGGCGTACAGTTGACCTAACGATTGGTTAGGTTAAGTTGTGATATTTTTGTTAGTTAGCCTTATAAGGCTAAGTAAAGAAGGCTGGGGGCCCTGATCTTCAGGTGATCCCTTAAATTTTATAAGCACTTAAACTAAGGCATATATAAATAAAAATTATATAATAAAGAAAGACATAATCTTTATTGTTGTTTTAATTGTATGCAATTTTCAACATATATTAATATTTTGCTCGTTTGTACAAATTCTAAGTAATTTTGTCATATCGAAACTATTAGCAAAAGTAAAGCTATATGTAAATAGTAATATATATTTACTCATCACTAATATTACATTTTATGATGCGCTTTTGTTTCATAAGGATAATTTCCTGCGTGAAAATTAGAAATTTTTAACATTAATCTATTATCACAAATATTTTTGCCTAAAGTTTGAGAATGAGGAAACGGGATCAAAAAACAGTGCTGATTTCCTCTTTCTCAAACGTTATTAAGCTTACAACGAAGCATACAGAGCTGAGCAGGAAGAAAATAAGCCTTAAAAATTAAGTTTTTTTAATTCTATTTTTAACGTAGGCCTACATATACCTAATGGTTAAATGACAAATTTAAATCCACAATCTTTTACTCTTACCATTTGTTGCATGAAAAGCTGTACACGTTGTGACATCGATGCGATGAGATTTTTAGATGACGCTTTGGTCTAAATGTTGTTAAATTTCATTCGATATTTACGTGTATTTACAATTGGCAGATGCTCATATAATCTGATACATAATCTTATTCCATTAAAAAATAAATACATAATATTGTATTACATATTTCATTTTTAAAACCCACGATTTCTTGTATTTCCTTCAATTTCAAGAGAAGTATTCCAAGGGTATTCTTTAGGTATTACAAGGTTGTACAAAATTATATTTCATATACATACTGTATATATACTGTATCTCCTGTATATACATGGGATTGAACTCAGAATGGTCCCCTGAGGTTTTTTCATGATACACACAGACTGTGCATAGAACAAGGAACTCTTCTGGGAGAATTAAATCCACTATGGTCCGAATAGGTAATGGTAAATGACAAATACTATAGTTTTTTTTTTTCATGATGTTAGCCCGACGTGGGCAACAGGTCACTCGCAAAGTGTGAGTGACTCGTTGCCCACGTCGGGTTAACATCATGAAAAAGAAAAAACTAGTGTTTGTCATTTACCATTACCTATTCGGACCATAGTGGATTTAATTTTCCCAGAAGAGTTCCTTGTTCCTTTGAAGGAGAGAGCATTTCCTGCAATTTGCATGGAATAATTTGGTTTATATATGAAATCATTGGGAAGCCTTGTATTATGATTGTGGTTGATCTGATGAGGGATAATCGCCCTGTGAATGGGCGAAGTATAGTTTCTATTATTAGCAACTTTGTACATAGTGATACCAACAGTAAGTTTATACAGGTCATTTAGTTTTAGAATATTTAAGTTTCTGAACATTGAAGAGGTATGAAATCGTCTGTCATCATTGTCTGAGAGAGTTCGTAAACATTTTTTGTGGATTACTTTGAGCGGATACAGTATATAATTCTTTGTATTACCTCATGTTGTGATTCCATATTGCAAGTGTGGATGGATAAATGAATAATACAGTGTTAGGAGGGCATTTTGGGGAATTGTTGTTTGAGTTTAAACATTATGTAGAGAAATCTAGATATTTTTGATTTGATATAGTGTGCGTGGCTTTTGAAATTAAATTTTTCATCTAACTTGATGCCAAGAACTTTAACGTCATTTATTTTTGCAACAGTTTTTTTTCTTATTATTAATGGTGTGTGCACGATTGCAGTTTTTTAGTTACGATTATATATGATGATTCTGTCAAGTTTAGTGAGCACTTATTTGCACACATCCATTTATAGACATGATTTAATTACCTGTTCACTTCGTTCATTAGGTAATTGATATCGTGGTGTGTAGAAGTGAGTGTTGTATCATCTGCATATTGAATACAGTCTAATGTTGTTGATCGATAAAAATCATTTACATGCATTAAGAAGAGTAAGAGTCCAAGGAGTGATCCTTGTGGAACCCCATTTTCCAATACAGCATCTTCTGATGAAATGTCATTTACTTCAACATACTGGTGACGATTAGAGAGATATAACTCAAACCAATTTAACATATTTTCCCTTATGCCATATGTGTTAAAGTTGTCCAGTAAGATATCATGTGAGAGCGTATCAGGGGCTTTCGACAGGTCAACGAAAACTAAGATTTTGTGTTTTTTGTAGTTTAGGGTTTTATAGATATTTTCTAATAGCATGTTAATGGCGTCTTCTGTGGTGTGTCCTTCTCTAAATCTAAATTGCGTTTTTGTTAGGATGTCGTATTTAGCTGAGAATTTGATTAGTCTCTTGTATACGATTCTTTCAAATACTTTACTCAGAATTCGTAAGACGGAGATTGGTCGAAAATACTGGGTAACAAAATTTGAAAATTTTTCTGTTTATTGTGATTTTTCTGTCGTTTCTTAATGATTTCGAGCCGCTGATTCCAAAAATTATATTGGTTTTGCTCTATCATCAACCGTTTCAAAAATATAGGTTATCACACTTTTCAGATGGCAAAGTATATAAAGAAGGCAAACATAAATATTTTCTGAAAATAAAAACACTATTGGAAATTAATGTTTATTGAGCCAAAATTGTTTGACAAACCCAAAATGGTGCAAAGGATATAATATATATCATGAGGAGAACCGATAAGAGAATAACAAGCCTCGTTATGCAGTGTGCGTTCCTTAAAAATGTACTGAAGAACGCGACTTCCGCGTATGAACATTCTTATCCTTTCTGATCAGCGACCATACGTAGTCTCCCATCATGGAAGCATCCCAATGGCCCTGGTACCTTTTCTCCATCGTTTGAATATCTTGATGGAATCTTTCGCCATGTTCTTCACTCACATCGCCCAGGTTATCACGGAAAAAGTCTACATGTGAATGCAGATAGTGTAATTTTAAAGACATTCGGCACCCCATTTTGCCATAGCACTTAATCAAGTTTGACACTAACTCCTTATAGTTTGGTGCTTTATGGTTGCCTAAAAACCCACGAACCACATCACGGAAAGCACACCAAGCCTCTTTTTCGATCGGAGTCATCTTTTGCTTCAAGGTTCTTTGAATTCAACAGCGCCTTGACTTGTGGTCCTACAAAGATGCCAGCCTTGACTTTGGCTTCAGAGAGTTTAGGGAACATGACCCGAATCTGTTGGAAAACTTCCCCTCCAAAATGTAACGCAGTTACAAACTGCTTAATTAGACCCAACTTTTAATATGGAGAGGTGGTAGCAGAACTATGTCAAGCTTCACAAGAGGTTCCCTGAGTATATTGTACTTTCCTGTTTGCAGTCCTTCACGTGGAGGCCACTGAACTGTTTTATAGTGCTCAGTTGAAGCCCTGCTATCCCACAGGCAAAGAAAACATGAATATTTAGTAAACCCTCCTTGTAAACTTGACAGGAAACCAATCATTTTGAAATCACCCACACACGTCCCAGTTATATTGTTCATACCTGATTTGAGTGAGCAGTTGTTTGACATTTTCATAGTCCTCTTTCATTTGAACAGAATGTGTAACTGATATAGATGGATATTTGTTCCCATTGTGGAGTAGAACAGCTTTTAAACTCCGAGTTGAACTGTCAATAAACAGGCGCCACTCTGAGGGTATATGTGTTAACCCAATAGCTGTGAATAAACCATTAACCTCGCTGCAATAACAGAGAGAGCCATTGACATCGTAGAACCTTGCAAACTCTTCATGCCGCTTTCGGTATACAGTGCTCTTGCAATCTTCTCCAAGCAAATTCCACTCTTTGAGTCTGGAGGTCAGAAGCTCAGACCCTGATTTCGTCAGACCCAATCTCTAATTAAGTCGTCCAATTCCTCACCAGCCGACATCTCAGATGAGCTAGCTGCATCCTCATTTTCAACCTGCAAAGTAAAGAAACAAAATATAGGCATCACTAAGAAAAATCGACACATAATGACCCACAGTCTGTAAATACAGAAGGTAAAGTAATGGATAGATACCTTTTTCTGGTGGACGTGGTATTGGAAGACCTTCGCCATGTGGTACAGGAGCTATGGACGACGCTATGCTTGGATACTGAAGAGTCTGCCTTCCTTTAACTTTCCTGTATTTAGAAACATCTACCATGCAGTAGTAGCAAATCGTGGTGGCTCTTTGGTTCTCTCCATATTCTGGGTACCGCAAAAGGCATTGCCTTGCGTACTCCCCGCAGCCACCCTTCAAGTGTGGAGCTGCAGCTTCCACAGATCACATGGGGTGCCCTGGGCTTATCTTGGTCACCCATAGGCATACCAAAATAGAGCCGATACACGATCCAGAACTTGGTGCCTTTCACAATCTTGTGCGATACTTGCTTGGGGGCCTATGTAATACCCACAAACGTAGCAGAATATATCCGGCGAGTGTTTACAAGCTCTAGTTGCCATTCTCTTTACCAAACTGTACTACATTAATCATAATCTGCAAATATAGAGAGAAGAGTTATTAAATCTGCAACAGATTACAGATTCCAGAAAAAAGATGTATTCACAACACTGAAATAATGTTCGCAATAAAAAAAGCATCGATAACACTCAAATCGTCACACCGAGAAGCACAGAAACACAGTACCTCAGTGCTGGTAACCATCAGACAAACAACCTGCTTTCTTTGTGTGCTCACACTTACTGACTTCTCAGACTCTGCGCTCTTCTTTATATAGCACAGTGGAAGTTTCGGGCAATTTCTAGAGCAAGAAACTGTCAACGAACATTCGGATTGTTCTAAACAATTCCTGATTATTCTGATATTGCTGCGCCCATAATAACATTATACTGGTAAAACATGAAAAATGGATTATCTCTGAAACCATTGACGTTACACACAAACGAAGGCCAGATTTGGACTCAGCGCCCACAAATGCATATAAAAACAAAAAATTCTATATAAACAGAATCAGTGTTACACAGTGTAATTGGATGGAGAATCCGGGTTGCCTGATTTGAATACTGGACAAACCTTGGCTATCTTTAGGTGATCAGGGAGTACACCTTGTACTATTCACTCATTCATAAGTCTCGTGAGTGGGATTTTTTATATCATCTGATATTATTTTGTATATTTTCACTGGAATTAAAATGATAGCGCTTTTATTTTTTAAGTTTTTTAATATAGCTGATGTTTCGTTTGGTAGAATTGGTTCAAAGAAGAAAGTATTTGGTGTGGTTGTGGCATATATTGTTGGTAGTGACTGTCTGATTCTGGAATGGCAGCTGCCCTATTGCTTCCTATTTTCGAAAAAAAATTGTTTAATAAATTGACCATGTCTTTCGGATGACTGTAAGAAATTCTATCCTGTGTTAACGAAGTAACGGGATTTGTCTTTTCTTTGTTAGCGTTAATTAGGAACTTTAAAGTATTCCATAATCCTTCAGGATTAGAATTTTGTTCGATAATTTTAGAAGAATAATTTTTATGTTTTTTTATTGATAATATTATTCTTCTATAGTTTATAGAGAGAATGTTTACAGTTTATGCTTACAATGAGGGCTGGAGTGATCCATTGATTGTTATAGCTATTTTTTGACACGAATTTCGACTTCATAGGAAAATTAGTATTAAATAAATATATCCGGGTTCGAGACCCGGTGACGGCAGGCGGCGCGCAGCAAAATCCAGCTGTTCATCCTTCCACACAATAAAGAAAATGGTTGGTAGATAAATGGGTGGCCTAGTGGTTAAGACGCTGGGCTGCTGGTAGGGCGTGGTTCGGATTCCACGTTAAACTGTAGGTCTAAGGTGAGGTGAAAAGCTTGACCTTCGTCTGAATGAACAATTCGGGCGGAAGCTAACCAAAGGTTATACATTCATATATGTATCCGTAATCTTAACATATATATTTATATACAATACACATAAACACACATACATATTGTTATGTATGTGAATAATGAATAACGATTAATTAATCGATAAAGTAATTAATTCATTACAGGCCGAAATTGGCTACAAACAAAAATTGTTCATGAAACAAAACTTAACGTGACAAAATGGCGACGTGCTTGTTCGTGTAGACGAAGAATTTCGATTGTATATGAAACCATTTGAATTTCTTAAGTACATGAATTTAAAAACCTATTTATGTTAAATACCGATGTAATTTAGAAATAAGACATGAATTCAATTGTCTATTTAATTCTGAATTTCGGATAAGGAGTACCATATACAGGTTACTCAAATTAGAGAAAATATAAATAAAGTAAATTTTATAATTAACTCAGTCTCAGAAAAGAGCCACATCGCGGCCGCTCGCCTCCTTCCTTAGACCCAGACGAAAACAAAGAATGTATGTACGTATAATAAACAATTGTACCGTTTAAAGAAAATTAAATTTCATTATGTTACATTATTAATATTTATATAAATACTGTATATACAGGGTGGGCGGAAAGTAGCTCCCTATTTTGGATTGGTAAAAAAATACGTATATTATTCATTTATTTCAGAAAAAATAATATGAAAAGGTAGGCATACATGGTAGGTTTTCTCTAAAATTCAATGTGGGCTCCAACTCTTTCCACCAGCTTCTGGAGCCACCCAGGAATGGCGTCCACTGACTTTAGCAGGAACTCCGGCGGGATGGAGGACATGACTTCCCGAATTCGGTCCTCCAGTTCTTCCAATGTCCTCGGTTTGGTGCGGTAGACTTCTTCCTTTACCCACCCCGAAAGAAAGAAGTCGCACAGTTACCGCTGAAAAACGGCAGAATCGGTTCAGTGTAACGGTGTGGTGTGGTATGACCTCAGATCAGGTTGTGGGCCCGTTCCTTCTGCGCAACACCATGAAATGCTGAGCGGTACCTTGCTATGTTGCGAAACGAGGTCTGGCCGGTTGTCAGCACATGGGAGAACATCGACGATCTGATATTTATGCAAGATGGCGCCCCTCCGCACTTCGCTCTTGTTGTCCGTGAGTGGCTGGATGCCCACTTCCCTGGGCGTTGGATGGGTCGTCGTGGTCCACATCAATGGCCAGCCAGGAGCCCGACTTGACACCGTGCGACTTCTTTCTTTGGGGGTGGGTAAAGGAAGAAGTCTACCGCACCAAACCGAGGACATTGGAAGAACTGGAGGACCGAATTCGGGAAGTCATGTCCTCCATCCCGCCGGAGTTCCTGCTAAAGTCAGTGGACGCCATTCCTGGGCGGCTCCAGAAGCTGGTGGAAAGAGTTGGAGCCCACATTGAATTTTAGAGAAAACCTACCATGTATGCCTACCTTTTCATATTATTTCTTCTGAAATAAATGGATAATATACGTATTTTTTTACCAATCCAAAATAGGGAGCTACTTTCCGCCCACCCTGTATATTAGGTTTATTTATAATTGCACTTCTTATTTCAAATTTCCACAGTCTGTCACTCAATTAGAATTTTATGATTCTTTTGTCTGCTTCATTATTATTTTTTCCCCTCGGTAAGCTTTCGTAATGACATTTTCAGGAATGTTTATACGCAGTTTGTCTCTGATGGTGGTGTTTCTAACAATTTTAGCGGGATTTTCGTTTGGCGAGCCTTGAGGAACTCCTGGTCCACCGATAAAGTATAAATCCTTGTGGTTTTGCTGTTCGAGGTCTCTCCTTAACCTCTCATTTATGGGCTCTTACTAAGGGCCCCAATTTAATCATTTGGCTAAATTTAGCAACATTTTTATTGAATTCTTGGATGGTAAATATCTGTATATAATTTTAGATCTCTCTGTAATTTGGTGTATGTTCGTGGGTGATGTCCCCCTATTTTTCTTACGCATTACACCTTATGATAGTTTTGAACAAAGATTCAAGATCGACCGCCTCGTTTTGGCTGTTCAGGGACTTTGCACAAGGACCGGTTCAATTGATTTTTGAAATTATTCATGTTGGTGTACTGGAGGTTCCTCAGTTCCTTTGTCACCGTATTAAACAGATTCGGACAGCCTATTGTAAGCAGTGGTCGAAATGTAAAATTTTAACAAGGGGGATGGTGGTGAGGGTGGGTAGGGTAGGGGGTCCGGGAGCATGGACCCGTAAAAAGTTAAAAAATATAACTGCATAATGCTACATTCTGGTGACTTTTTAGGGAAAGACATGCGGCAAAATCATCAGTTTTGTGAAACGTTTTTTCTGGTGATTTCCATATTTTTTCACGAAAGTAAATTATGACACCTGACTCGGAACTTATATTTTGAAATACCATAAGATCCATTTTAATCACAATCAATCCCCTTGTTCCTTCCCTTAATCACATTATATGACCATAGAATATTTATTTTAAACCAGTTAAATCACATAAAACTTATAAATATATTAGCCTTTCAATAAACCAAAACACGTAACACGAAGATATTTTATTTTATTTTCTGCGTTTTAGTCAGAATTAGGTTGTTGTTAAAGCATATTTTATTTAGATAACAAAGAGGATAGTTGTTTGATTTTGAGTTAACAAGGGGGATGCCATGCCCCCTCATGCGTGCTTTGGTTTCCGGTCCACTCTTTCTTTACATAGAAAGACGTCTTAATAGGCATGTATTCCGCGAGCTTTAAGAATCTACAACCAACAATTCATAGATGTTGAAATAAATTTGGGTTATTCTCGTAATTGTATTAATAAATCTTTTATTTTGCATAAAAATAATAATAGATCGATTAAGAAAGATTTTACTCCAGAAAAAAACAATTTTGCCACAAAATATAAAACCAATTTGTAAGGTGCCCGAAACACGAAATTTGTTGGAAAATGCGACTTCCATCATGCAAAACAGCATTTGATTTATAGGATTTCATACGGTGATTGCAATGAGGCGAAACGAACGAACGACAACAAAAGAATATATCATGATGATGTGGGAGATAATTCATGAGCCCTTCATTGAAGTAGAACTAATGATGAACATAATATTAACTTATATAGATATACTTTAAGTTGTAGGATTGAACGTGAGAAGCGAACGAAAATTATAGAATCCTTTATCATAAAAAAATACCACAACTTTAATACCCACAAATGATTTTCCGACATTCATAATATAAAGGATTAAATTCTTTTAAATGACCGAATATCTAAAATAACCTGAATGATTATTCTGAGAGATGTTTCTTGGCGCATAATTAGTCTCAAGTTCGGTTTCATCCTTTAACTTTTTAATTTTACTCTGGACCCGAAAGAAGTAGTAATATGTAATTTAATCCAACATTGAAATACCCTTTGAATAATATGAAATCGTGATTTTATGAATGAAATATTTATTAGAATATTATGTATTTATTTTTTAATGGGATTAGATTCTGCATCAGATTATATGAGCATCTGCAAATTGTAAAAACAAAATTTGGACCAAAGTCTCATCGTATCGATGCCACAACGTATCCAAGGTTTTCATGCAACAAGATTTTATGTGTTTAAATATGTCATACATACATTAGATATTTTTTGCGTTAGAAATTAATAAACATTTAGTTTGGGGGGCTTCTTTTTATCCTAAAGGGGTCTCATGCCCAACAGTCATCCTAATAACGTTCGAGAAAGAGGAAAATATGTTTTATTTCATCACTTGTTTCTTCATTTTAAAATTTTAGGGAATGTATTTAAGGAAAATTCGTTGTAATCGTTTAATATTCAAAAATCGTAATTTTTATACAGAAAATTACGTTTATGAAGGATTTAAGCAAAAGGACGAAGTAGACGAAGAAAATCAATCTACACAATGTCGACACGCATAATATCGATTTTAAAAATTTAATCTAAATTAGGTTAGTTTAGGTTAAGTTGGATTAGACCAGATTATATTATATAAGCCCGGTTAGGTTAAGATTGGTTAGGTTAGGTTAGTTAGGTTAGGATAGTCATTTTGGTTGAAAATGTGAAATGCAATTTGAAATGTGAAATTTATATACTCGCATCAGATCGAACAACGTCATTGTGAAAATCGATCTTGTTCATGCAACGCTAAAATACATCATACAATGTAATTTTAATGGTGAGTAAATATACACTATATTATTGTTTACTTTTAGCTTTACCATTTCTAATAGTTTTAATATGAAAAATAATTGGATTTTGTACAGACAAGCAAACTACAAATATGTGTTTAAATTAACTAAAACAAAATAAAGATGATGTATTTGTTTATTTCTAAACTTTATAATATAGGCTTTACTTTAAGTGTTTATAAAATTTAAGTCTCACAAATCAACTTCACACTTTTTAACAAAGATATCCAGTTCCAAATCCCAACAAATGCTTACGAGTCGCTTTACTTGACTAAAAATGGAGTATTTACTACGACTTTACAAGCACTTATTTTAAATACAAGATTCATTAAAATTTCTAATGTCTTACAAAGCTTCTCAAATTAATTTTAATGAGAAACAAAGGTTGTTTTGATTAGTTTTAAAGTCTCAACATTCGCTAAAGCTCAAAAAGTGTACTAAATTTTAGGGAAATGTTGAAAATATTATTAAACTGTAGAGACTTTAATACAAATTTTAATTGAAAGCACAATTGTGGGTGTTGAGTTTGGCTACTGAAATAGTGCTGCTGCAAATCTGTGGTCGAATTTTGAGTTGTAGCCATGTTGCATACCGTGTGGTACCATCCAGTTTAGACCAAGGGAGTATTCTTATTCCTGTGCCATCTTTCTTTGCATGGAGACCTGTTGGATTGTTGTGGTGACAGTTGTTGTACCACCACCCTCCTTTGTGGTGTTCAGCGCAGTTGGCCTTTGCTGTCAAACAATAAAATGTTCACATTATAGATAATATTTACAAATAACAGTGGAGAAATTTAACAAACAAAGGCTTGTGAAGTTTCAATTTAGGATATGGTGAAAGACTGCATATGTTCATTAGAATTTTTATATATAGAAAATAATAAATATTTAAACAGTGTTAAACATTAAAATTAGTACACAAATAATAAGAAAGATAATAAGAGCCACGCAACCTTTGTCGCTGTCCCTGTCATATGTCGTGAAATAATTGCCATTCACGTAACCGAACCGATCGACTGCCGTACTCTTTGTATTGTAATTCGTTGCCGTAAGTTTGTATCTGTAAAGAAATGAAAATGTCACTTTAGTGTTTTCATCTCCAGAAATGGGATAGTTGAGGTTGTTCTCTACTTCATTACCGAGAATATTCTTTCTCAGTAAAAGGTTTAAATAGTTGCTGAAGTTCTATAAATTTTACAATACCAGTGTAATTGTGTACAGCGAAAACAATTTCCAACTTATGCAAAGACAGCTTCAGTTTTCATAGGTTGATAATAGCCATATTTTTTAAGATAGGGTCAATAAGAAAGCTTGAATGGATATTACTATGCATCATGTACACCAAGTTGTGGATTGATCAGTGAAATTTGTAAACATGATAAATTTCATAATTTAGCAAAGTAATAATAAAACCCATGAATGAAATACGAAAAACTTGAAAAATTACTGTCAAATCTGGAGCACGAAGACAAACACAAATATAATTAAAATACAGGGTGTTCAGAAAAAACGCAACCAGTGCAAAATGCATATACTCGTATCACGTAACCTAACTTTTTCTTTTCTATTTTGTTTCGTTTTTTGAACACCCTGTATATTGAATCAGTACAAATGAAAATTAATAGTCCTATACGAAATATCATTAAACTCCATGTAATTTGAAATTCTCTGAACTTTCTATTGTAAAAATGAAGACATTCATTTTTATGTCAAAGTCCGTTTATACCCACGATACCTGTTTATAGACACCACATTTATAGATACAAATCCTCAAACTAAATATAGCTAACTGAATTTCATTTAACATTTACGAATGTGAACCCCAAAGTTTTATATATCATTCTTACTCTGATGTATAAATTACTTAAAATATTCAGGAACTAAATATTTGGAAATTAAGAATTATATTCATAAAAATTTATGGCGTCATTCTTGCTACGAATTATATAAGGAATAATAAAGTATAAAATCTTACTTCATTTCCTCCGAGTCCACTTTGAACACGTTCCACTCGCCCCAAATTTCTCTCCCGAATCCATCTTTGACTTCCATCCTCAAAATGTAGTTCCGGTTGTGAGTTAGAAAGTGGATGTTTTCATTTCCTTGCGTTAATAATGAAAGTAATGATGTAACAATAACCAAAGTAATGATTACAAAATTATTCTAAAATAGTTTATTTAAAGAAAATATGCAAATAAAATAATACGAAATATTCACACATGAATCATTTGTGGTGCATTATTATTATTAGGTAAATAAATTTCAAAACTTTAAAAGACAACGAACACAAAAGACAACGAACACAAAAGACAACGAACACAAAAGACAACGAACACAAAAGACAACGAACACAAAAGACAACGAACACAAAAGACAACGAACACAAAAGACAACGAACACAACCATAACATTAACCGCCAACGTTCCATAATATAAAATATATTTTTTTTTATTACAGATATTAGAATTCACATATTGAAAGATAATTTAGGAAAATTAAATTAGATCTTTCTAATCTTGCAAGTTGGTTGGTTGATATTTTTAACTTCCAACGAAATAATGAATTCAAAGAAATCATGTATAAAACTTCCCCTTCTCAGAATTGGTGATGACGAACTCAACGACTGCATTTAAATCTAGTACTTCAGACATGAACAAAGCCTCAGATAACTGGTTCTCACCTAACCAGTGCTCTTCGCCTGGCATTCCGAATCCCTTCTTATAATCGGCCCAATTCCGTGTGAAGTTAATTGGCTTCGAAACATTGACTCGGGAGAGGAAAACGGTCCATCCCCCTCCGTCGGTTTCCATATCACAATATACGTCCACAGGTCGGCTACATTGACATCTAGAAACGAGTAATGGGTCATAGTCGAGACTTTCTTCACAATCAAACGGCTTTTCAAGTACTGATTCTTTTAAGCCTATTTGAAATTATAATATGATATTTCATACTGGATAATTGATTGAAACTTGTACGTAGTACGCTTTGAAGTGTTTT
Source organism: Bathynomus jamesi (assembly GCA_023014485.1). Taxonomy (NCBI): domain Eukaryota; kingdom Metazoa; phylum Arthropoda; class Malacostraca; order Isopoda; family Cirolanidae; genus Bathynomus; species Bathynomus jamesi. The sequence continues at coordinate 5,795 of JAJOZX010021250.1, read as the reverse complement.
TATTAAAGAGATAAATGCTAGTAAAGGACGTAAAGGTAAAACAGTGAAATCCCTTGAATGGTGATAAAGAATGAAATGGGAAATTTAATTAAATTAATAAAGGGATTTTAATGCATTAAAACTCGAGTAAATGTTTTACCTGAACGGATAAATCTGATAAATTCCACTTTTGGTGTTTCCTGCGACGAGAATTTCGGAGCAATCCGCAGGTCTTAAAAGGAGCAGATGTGAGGAATTTAAAAATTAAAATATATTAAAATTTCAAACAATTGATTATTAATTTATTATTTAATTAAAGTTTTAAAATTAAAATATTACATCCGCAATAAAAACAAATGGTTGAATAATTTTTAAAACTACTTTTAGTTCGTCTATTTGTCCCTAAATAATAGTTTCGTGCATTTAACAAACAAAGCAATTGATGATGGTTGTTTTATTATGGGAAATTAATCCTTAAAGTGAAATTACGGTAAAATTTAGCTATTTCTTTTTAACTGAAAACTCACCGAAACGTTGAATCCGTTGGCATGTAGAATTGTTGATCACCAAAAAAGGGTGAAATACCCCATCCTCCTGACGTCATCTGACTGAATTAAACACAAAATTAATTTAAGAACTTAATTAATATAATGTAAAAACACTTTTCATAAATCCCATTATTATATTAACTGAATTGGTGCCTAAAAAGGAACATTTTATTTCTATATTTAATAACATTGATGTCTCTAAGTGATATATCTAGTTAATTAATATTAAAAACATATTTAACAAGAAAGTGACCAACCTTGAGTTAGTTTTGTCTTGAGTTATCGATTTTAAATTGGGTTTCAAAGTTGATGTTCTTGAAATTGAGCTTCCAAAAGAACCGAAGCTGAAAATGTATGTTTCATTATATATCATTAACGTATTTAAAATAATTAACAATTAAATGTGCATTTTTATATATTGTGTTCGACTATTACTTCAGATAAATAGATTTCTTGATAATGAATAGTGATTAATGAAAAATAAGCTTTTTATAATGTAGTGAGAAGCATGAAGTAAAATTAAATACTTAAAATAATGAAAAATGAAAATTTCCATTCAAAAATAGTTCATCACGAAATAATAATATCTAACCATTTTAAGGACTATTAACGAATTAGATAAGAAATATCAAATTCCTCATAAAAGTTATTCAGAATGAACGTTCAAAATGGAGATTTCGATTAAGATTGAATTTCATATAAAAATCACAAATATATTCTTAATCCCATTTTCTGGTTTCATTATTAACGAATTTGATGATGAAAATAGAATTACTTGTTTGCTTTAGGAATAAAGTTTGGGGATCTTAATCCGAGGAAGAGATTCTTTATTTCCAAAAACATGCGTTTCATATCCTGATGCAAAGTCAATTGGTGTTGCAGAAGGACGTTTTCAAGTGGGGCTTCTGGATCCCTTCACCACTACATCTTTGTCGACGCCAAATGCGGATAAAACTGAAATAAAAAAAATTCTAACGTATCTAAACCTTTACTTGAATAAATTTAAATAAATTTAATTGTAATTAATAAGAGGTTGTAAATCCCATTTAATTATAGTTTAGGTTTATAGCAAGTAAGGACAAACCAACTTTGACTAAGATAATCCACCAATATTTGTTTACGGTCTGTTCATACAAAATTCCTGAAAAAGTGAAAAATACAAGTCAATAAGGTTATCACTTTCCTCCAATTAAATTACCCTAATTTAATTATACATCATGCCCGCGGACGGCAGTTTTCCTACCCATGCTCTAAATGGTACTAAACGTTTAGTCATATATATCCTATTTGGAACGTCTTCTCAACATTTCATAATAAAATTAGCTTTATCAAATGAATTAATAGCTCTTTTGGAGTGTTTGCTTGGTAGGTCAAATATTGAGCTTAAACCTTTCGTATATTTAAAGGCATAGATATTAAACATTTTATTTGTATAATAAGTTAGTTTTCTATTCTTTGCACTTAGACGCATGCGCATTGTGGTTTAAAAAACCTTGAAGTTGGACTCGGTTTATTTAGTGGGATCTTGTGGGTCATAACCCATCATTTACTTCATTTTTTCATATAATACAACAACCCACAAGAACCGGTTTTTCTTATGTAGAATTTAAATCCAAACTATTTTCTTCTATGGTATTTCTTGTGCAAATTGATATTAACGGAGATATAAGCAATTTTGGGATCGATTAAAATCGAGTGAGATAGTATGGTAGTAATTATTCGGATCACCTGAAGATCAGGGCCCCCAACCTTCTTTAGTTAGCTTTATAAGCTAACTAACGAAAATATAACGACCTAACCTAACCAATCTCAAGGGCGTACAGTTAACCTAACGATTGGTTAGGTTAGGTCGTAATATTTTCGTTAGTTAGCCTTATAAGGCTAACTAAAGAAGGCTGGGGGCCCTGATCTTCAGATGATCCATTATTCGGTTTAGCCCTGCTGATCGATTTTGATATGAGAATAGGTTTTTCTTGTGCATTTTGGTGTGTTAGGTTAACTGATGATTGGTTAGGTTGTTGTGATATTTTCGTTAGTTTTAATGAAAATATCACGACTTAACCCAACTAACGAAAATATCACGACAACCTAACCAATCATCAAGGGCGTACAGTTGACCTAATCGGGCATTCAATAATTCATTTGCACAAGAAATGAAGGTCAGATTTGAATAAAACATACCAAAATACACCAGAAAAACCTATTCTCATATCAAAATCGATCCGCAGGAGTAAAACGAATAATTACTACCATACTACAGGGTGGCGCAAAAGTCAGGAACCATAGGTACATTTTATTAAATTATAATAAATTATAATGTAATTATAATAAATGTGATAATAAAAACCACTCTAATAGACAGAGTTTATTTGTGGAAATAAACTCTGTCTATTAGAGTGGGTTTTTATTAAAATATTTTGACCTTCACGTAGAAAAGTGAAGTTTTTTGCATTTATAATAAATGTATTTCAATCGATTTTAATCGATCCCAAAATTGCTTATATCTCTGTTAATATCAATTTGCACAAGAAATACCATAGAAGAAAATAGATTCAGATTTAAATTCTACATAAGAAAAACCGGTCTTGTGGTTTGTTGTATTATATGAAAAAATGATGTAAATGATAGACTATAAATATGAACACTAAATGGATCTTGTGGATTAGAACCTATCTCGAAAGAGAATAAAACAATTATTATATTTGTGTATTTATTCACTTATTCCATGTAGGTTTAAGTCTTCAAAGTGTCTTTCATGCATTTATTAATTTGAATTGAAATGAATTCAATTGAAAAATCTTTTATTGATAAAATAAAGAATATTTGGTGCTGGTAAGTGTCGGCTCACTACGATTCGGCGGTCTACCTTTTAATTATAGCTTCTTATCTTGTTTACTAATTGTTTGTTTGCATCCATTGTCAATCGCCCTTGACGATTGGTTAGGTTTAGTCATGATATTTTCGTTAGTTTTAACGAAAATATCATGATTAAACCTAACCAATCGTAGGTAGACCGCACACTTAACCAGCACCGAATATTTTTACAATTTTACATTTTGGTTGTTAAAATGATTTTAACATAAAATATATAACTGTGAAATTGGACTATTTATTTTATTTAATTGGTCTTTAAGGTTTAAGCTTTACTGAGCTTTTAATGAAAAATAAGTTATTATTAATATTATATAAATTCTTAATAAGAATTATTAATTATAAAAATATATTTATCTAATTTATTATTATTATAGATATAAAACAAATACAAAGTCAATATGAAGCTATGATACCAATAAATTTATTGGTTGTTAAAATGATTTTAACATAAAAATATATAACTGTGAAATTGGAACTATTTATTTTATTTAATTTGGCCTTTAAGGTTTAAGCTTTACTGAGCTTTTAATGAAAATAAGTTATTATTAATATTATATAAATTCTTAATAAGAATTATTAATATAAAATATATTATCTAATTTATTATTATTATAGATATAAAACAAATACAAAAGTCATATTGAAGCTATGATACCAATACTATAGAAGAAATTTGCTTAGAAATTTGTCAAGGCCTTGACAAAGTCTTTCAAGATTAATAACTCGCCTGTGACCCTGACGCCAACCTTAAACCTAGACCTCTTGATATGTAGTAGGCCTACCCTTTGTTCACTCTCTAAGTTAGACAGCCTATATTGATAATTTAGAAAGGGTTTCGGATTAGGGCAACTAAAACAATCGACAAGTGAGAAATAAAATGTTTGAGGAACCACTGTATAATCTGAACCAGATGTCTCTTCACTTAAAAACCGTACATTTACTCTATAAAATAACTAATTGCAGTATTTAAAACTGATAATTGGCTTTGATAATGTAAATTGCAGGAAGTGATCTGATAGGGATACAGAGTGAATTAGAGAAGGACATCAACTGAAAATCAAAAGTTAAGACTCTCGAAATGTTGATGAGGAAAGAAGGGGACTTCAAACGATCTCACCCCATTCTAGGCAATTCTCATCCCATTCGTATCCGCAAATGCAATTCACATTCTAGGCAATTCGAATTCTGGGCAATTTCCAATTTATGTCATTCCATTTCATGTCATTTTCATTCCATCACGTCCTTTTCTACTTTGGTCTGGGTAAGTTTAAAACTGGTTAGGTTACGATAAGTTAGGTTGTGATTTGTTAGGCTAATGTTAGGTTAGGTTGTGATTGATTAAAGTAAGTTAGATGAGGAAATATTAGACATTCCCATTTGGCGCCGTTTCATCGACGTAAACTTTATTGCCGAAATTAAGACACGCTTTTGTCAAATATAGATTTTTGGACTTTTCGCCATTTTTATTTGAGGACCAAAAACTGGAAATGGAACGACAAAGTGGGAATCGTTCAAACGTTTGTCATTTCATTTCTCTGTATCTCGTCTGTGTTTCTGTCGCTCTGTATCCCTCTGTGTGTGTGTGTGTGTGTGTGTGTGTGTGTGTGTGTGTCCCTCTCTCTCTCTCTGTTTATCGTATATTTTCGATTATAAATGTAATATTTTGTTTAATATGTAAATGATCATTCATGATTTATTCTAAATTTTATTTATTCTTTCATTATTGACTTTAATGTAATTATTGATTGTTTAAGTAATAACTTTATTCATACTTAATTCACTTTGTTAATTTATCTTATTTAATATTTGTTAAATTTACATTGTAATTCCAATATTAATCTTTTTAACTAAACACTTTAGATTAACACACGTATAAATTATTTATTTATTATATATTGATCACTTAGATTAATTGATCAATTAATAATTTTATGAAACTTAATATAATTTACCTTCGTATCTCATCTTATTAATTTATTACAAATTTTTTTATTCATTTATCCCCCATTTATCTCTTATCTATCTACTGTCTATTGTCGCTATCTATTTATTAATAATTATTTATATTCGAATGTCCAAGATTTTAAAATAATTTTTCAATTATTTTGTAAATGAAGCAGAAGTCACCAACATTGTGAGGTGTTACCATTCTAACTTATAATTTCGGAGCAGCTTGATGCGCTCTTCCCACCCCAATTCTTACTAAAACCCACCAATATTAATTCAGTGAACTTAATGCATTCCCTTATATAAATAATTAATAACTTAATCAATGGTAAATTAATGAATGATAAATACTATATTAGTAACTCAAATTTCCCCCTAATTAACTCTATTATTATTGTAATAATTAAAAGTATTTCATACTAATTTTTGGATCAAGTAAAGATAATC
>JAJOZX010021249.1:0-12500 GCA_023014485.1 Bathynomus jamesi | reverse complement strand
GTAGACTTACATGGGGATGGTATCGCTACGTTGTTAGTTTTCAAAAACTATGCTGCCTCATACCTGAATATTGCAAAAGATTGTGAGGAATCTGTTGATATTGATGAGTGTGTGAAGAAGCTGGGCAAGCAAATCGCGAGTGAGTGCAAAAAGAACAAGGAAGAATTCACTTCTTATCGTACTCACATAGACAAATATATTGCTTCCGAATGTATGAGTGATGTTCTTATGCAATTGCTTACTCGTGTAAGTTCGAAATTCTCTGACTCCCTGCAATCCATAATGGTTGGAAACATTGTAGCAAGTGTTGTTACAAATCAGCCTACTCCACTCCAAATAGCACTGGGTGTTCTCATAGGTGACCATAAGCATTTAAAGAGTTGTACAAGTGTAACTTGTTCTTATGATGAAGTGCGGCGTTTTATGCGCTCAGCTGCTGTTGTTGCAGCAAGAGATGCTGTGTGGTCGGGTTTGAATGATGCTGCACTTGCTGGTCTTGTGCAAGTTATAATTGACAACTTTGATGCAGTTATTCACTCCCAAAATTGTAGATTAAACTGTCACAACCTTGCAGCTATTGTAACACAGCCCAGATCACTTGAAAACGACAGTGCGAAGGTCATTCCTAGACTATCAAAACAAGAAATGTCAGTTCCCATAAATTGTGAGCTGGAAGTTGTGCCATACACTGGTCCGAAAAAACCTCCTATGCCCATGGAGGCAACCTGCTCATTTGAGCCTTCTGAGAAGCTTACAAGAGCAGCCGAAGTGTCACTTCACCGTGCAGAAGAGCTAGATCTGGAGTTCTTCAGACGGATACTGTTTGTCGCTGGCACCCCTGAGTACAATGGCTTCAACACCCGCCATTGTAGAGAGGCGGGAATGATGCCAGCTAAGAAGTCGGCCATCAAGTATATGCCACTCATTAATATGAAGCCAGCGGACCACAACACTGTCAACACTGCAATCAACAATGGCATTAAAGTGACGAGGGAGTCCAACCAAAGTGTTTTGGTCATCACAGCAGATCAACAGATCTACAAGGTTATAGTGGACATCCTGTTCCATACACGAAGTCTTCTGACTGATGTGGTTGCCATCCTTGGTGGAATGCACTTGGTGATGGACTTCATAGGTGCGATTGGCAGTCTAGCAGCGGGAAGTGGCCTGAAAGAAGTTCTCTGTGGCACATTCGGATCAGTGGATAAAATGCTAGAAGGAAAAAAGTACCCTCAAAATGCCCGTGCACTTCGCATGCTGACTGAAGAAGCTCTCAGACCTGTATTCTTGAAGTATGGTGAGCGTATCAATACCATGGCTGACTTGATGCAAGTCCTTGAAGAACTGGCCTCTGCTAGCAGAACAACTCGTATGTGGGTTGACATCATCATCAAGCCAACTTTTCTCATTATGAAATACACGCGCAGTACACATGAAGGTGATTATGCTCTGGCCATTCAAACAGCTGAAAATATGTTGCCATATTTCTTCGCTGCTGGGCATCACAACTACAGTAGATATGGCCTCTTCTTCGTTCGATCTATGACGTGGTTACCTGAAGAAGTCTTAGATGCATTTATGAGAGGAGAGGGTTCTATGCATCACATGGATGGACTCTGGAATGGGGTGCCAACCGACCAGTTCCTGGAGAGTACCTGGATGCGTCGTGGGAAGGGCCCTAGTGGTGTCATTGGTAACACCCAAAATCCACAAGTGATGGCCACGTGGGTATACAGCCTCAATGCTCGTGTGAGTCTGACTGCTGACCTCCTAGATATGAGTGAGCACCTAGAAACATTCCATCTGTACCACAAAGAGGAGGCAGGAGGTCGCATCAAACATGATGGAGAAGATCGCCAATCACTTCATGATTCCCTTTCTAAGTGCATGGACCCAATGGATCCAGAGTCACATCCAGGAGGCAACTTATACAATATTCAGACAGGGCAGCTTGCATCTCCAGATGCCAATGCCGATAGAGCTGTTAGTATTGGAAAGACGCAACTGGCACAGTACGAGTCATCATGGCCACAAGGCTTTTATGGCACCATTTCCAAACATGTCATCACCTTTGCAAGTAAAACGAAACATATCAAGGTGGGTGCCCACTTGGTTATGGACCAAGAAGCGATTTATGCACGCGTCATCGGTTTGCTGATGAGCGAACGCGAACTTGACTTGACCCATGTATTCTCAACAGAGCTTGCGGCATACCCACCCGCACTGTTCCAACCAGATGGCTTAATGAGAACTGCAGCTAAGTCCGCATTGAAGCAGAACTTGGGAGTGGAAACATCCTCTCGAACATGGGGTCGACCAACAGTTATCATGGATGTGTCAGCTGTTTTGTGGACAGTCGACTGGCCTGCTAGTGGCACAGTTGCTACATTTATCCAAACCTTCAAAGTATGGCTACCGAAACATCTTTCTCATGCATCTGTAGTACTAGCTTTTGATCGCTACTATGATTTCTCTCCGAAATCAAGCACTCGGGCAATGAGAAGCAAGAGCAGCAGAGTTCACAAGCTGGACCTCAACACCCCATTGCCTACAAGAGACGCTGTTCTCACGTGCACCGCGAACAAGGAGCAACTAAACAGGCTGCTCTGTGAGCAAATCCTTGCTGACAGTGAGTATCTCGCAACTGTAACCCAAGACCATGAGCTAGTGCTTGCAGGATGGCAGACCATACCGACTTCCATTGTGCGAGGCAGGAGTCGAGCAGCATTGGAGCTCTCATCATCTCATGAAGAGGCTGACGTGATAATAACACAACACGCTATCGCACAAGCTGAGAAAGATTCTGATGCCCGCATCTCCATCATTTGTGATGACACAGACGTGTTTGCCATGCTGACTCACTTCTATGAATTTAAGAAACTAGGCTGTCCCATGATTATGGAGTCTCCAGTGCGTGGCAGAAAATCAGTGGACATCCGAGCAACTGTAACCCAGCACAAAGACATCATCCCACAAATCCTCAAACTACACGCTTTGAGTGGTTGTGACACAGTTGCAGCAATACATGGCATCGGCAAAGCCACTGCCATTGCCACAGCCAAGAAGGGTCGGAAGCTAGACAAGCTGGGGTCCCTTGATGCATGCTTTGACCATATCGAGAAAGAGGCAACAGCGTTCATTGTTGCATGCTATGGGGATAAGAAATCCTCATCTCTTACTGAGTGTCGTCAGCGAGTATGGGCTCAGAAGACAGGGAAGTCGGGAACTGCTGCACCCAAACTATGTTCTCTACCACCAACAACTGAAGCTTTCCATCAAAATGTGCTCAGAGCCCACTACACTGTGGCGAACTGGCTCGATGCACTAAAGTGTGACCCACCACCACTTGATCCTGTGCATTATGGGTGGGAGAGAGACGAAACAAACAGAGTTCTCATCCCAAAAACAGTTGGTGAAGGAGTGTGCTTAGCACCAGATGAAGTTCTGAAGCTAATCAGATGTGGGTGTGAATCACAATCAGCATGCAGGGGGAGTCGCTGCGGCTGCATGGGACGCGGAATCCCTTGCACAATGTTCTGTGCATGTGGCAGCGGCTTGGATTGCAACAATCCATTGACCCAAAACGCAAACGAAGAGCAGACTGATGATCCTGACGATCCTGACACAACCATGTCTTTTGATATTTGCCCCCAATAAATGGTTACCTAATGTGAATAACTGCATCAAAGTTGTCAATGCCAATCCCCCAGCTAGGTGTGAGCTTTGTTTTGCTTACGAGGTCATATCTTGTAGCTTTGCAACCTTCCATAGAATGCATGTGCCCTGCACTTCAGCATAAATTGTGGTTTATATCCGAATATCCATATCCATATAATGTGGGTTATGTCATTTAAGCATTATGATATGGTTTTATCTGCAGAAAAGATGTTAAGTGCTCAGCAGTTAGCTAGATTGTAGAAATTGTCCCTGAAATAAAGCAAATACAGTGATGTCAACTGTGGCATTATCATATTTCAAGGCCAAACTTTAACCTCAAATGACCTTGACTTGACCCATGGAGTTGCAAAATGATATCCTACTGTTATCATGTGCCTATAGAACTACTCAGTCTCGCCCAAAACCATAAAAACGACAGTAAGATCATCAAAATATCTCCACGACTGCCCGGGATATTCCTTATTTCGGGGGGCGTTTGACCTCCAATGACCTTGAGTATTGACAAATGTGGGTCCAAACGACTCCCAAAGTATCTGCAACTCCTCCAGATCGACTCATCCTAAAAACCCCTAGAAATGACACCAAGATCATCAAAATCCATCAAGTATTGACCGGGATGTGGGATTTTTCAGTTTCGCCGACCATCTTGGAAAATGGCGGCCATATTGAAAATGCCAAGCGCGGGTCAGATGTACACCCGATGGATTCTTGAATGGGGTGGTATAAGCTTTCAAAATATGTCAAGATTTGCTTTATAACAAACAATGCAGGGTTCCCACCCCGTGCAACCAGACTAATAAGTTGGCATCAATCACAAAAGGAAAATAATAAATTTGATTAAAAAAGAACTGTCGCGAATAGAAGACAATTTTTATTCCTTTAATCATAAAATAAGTTTGAACGACTTCGGATTTTTAGCCATAAACCTTTTCCTTCCTCTTATACATCCTACATTTATTATACATCCTACACTTATTATACATCAAACAACTTCAGCCTCATAAATAAAGATTCGTCTTCAGTTCCTCTTCTAATATTATAATCTACCAAAGCATACACACACACACACACACACCGTTATATTATATATATATATCGGCTATTGATTGATGGCGTGCAAAACGCAGTTTAATAATAAACAGGAGCACCAGAGAAAAAATAAACATCCTTCAAGGTTTAATAGTACCAATGTTTCGGAATGCACTAATTCCAACTTCAGGGCTAAAACAATAAAATGCCAAATCACATACAAAGTACAAATTGCTTCATAACAATTTAAAATAGTTAAAAATTATAAAAAGTAACTAAGAAAATGTAAAACATTAAAACTAAAAGGTAAATAAATGTGAAGTTAAAAAGTTACAATTATAAAATGTAGCTAGGAAAAATATAGAAGCATTAAAACTGAAAGGTAAATAAATAAAATAAACTAGTGCCTTAACCAAAACATAGCAGATCTACATGATTCGTCAGAATTTAGGTCTGGTTTTAACTTATAAATAAACAAAGATTCCATAATTTTGAGCTTAAGGTCAGAACTTCGGGCAGCAAGTACGGCGAAATTAGACTGTGAAATTGGGTGGTTATTGTTGTGCGAGTGATTACGTACGAGAGAATTAGGTGGTTTGCCAAGAGAAGTTTGTACGGACCGATTTACCGAGATGTTCGGAAATACGACATTTTAAATGTCTTAGTTTTACCTATATATGACCCCATACAGTGGTCACACTTGTATTGATAAACTATGGATGACTTAAGAAGTGTGGGAATAACATCCTTGTATTTAAATAAATGATAAATCGATTTAGACGGGGGCAAATATAATTTTTATACTTATAATTTTTATACCCACAACTATGTATAAAAATTATATTCAACCCCGTCTACTGTAAATCGATTTATCATTTGTGATAAAAATTATATTGAACAAAAAGATAGAAATTTGAAAAAGTTACTTACAGAGCCGAAGTAGTTAAATTTGCTAACGACTCTAATGCCGTTTTTCAACACGTCCAACATAATGATCATTCAATTAATTGGAATGGAAGCAAAATAGTTTTTAATTCAAATAATTACATTGAAAGATTATTAACAGAGTCTGCTTTAATTGAAGTTCTTCCAAACTTCATCTTATTAAAAGGAAACTATAGCTGTAAACCGACGATTTGGAAGGTGATAAGTAGGGCGGTCAAAAGTCAATAAAGTCAAATTGTTTCCAATGGGGCACTTTTCGCTGAAACGACTGAAAATGCAATAAAAACACCTGTAGGGGGTATATTACCAAAGTTAATAGGTCAACCAAAGTCAACTTTTACCTGGTAGGTCAAAAAATAGCAATGAGGTAAATAAAGTCAATTTTGGAATAAATAATTAAAATAACTAAAATTGGCATCTTTTTGGTTAACTGGCAACTTCGCTGCTCGTATTTGTCTTATTCAGTTATGTTCCGTTTGGTTTTGGATGTGGTTGTGTTGTATGTATTGTGGTTACTGGTTACCAATTTTTGATTTGTGATTTTTTCTGATTTGTGATTTCACTGATTTCGATTTCTTTTGATTTCAGATATTTTAAAATTGCCAAAAGTTGCAGTTAGTTTCTATTGCTAAGTGCGCGCTATAATTGCAAAATATCCTAATGATTCATTTGTTCAGGAAAAAATGAGCTATACTGTCAGATTTGTTGTGTTGTGGTCAAGCATGACAAATCCTTTTTTGTGGATAAACATCGCTCTACCCAAAAGCACCAGCGTAGTATAGACCAAAATGTGGGAAATGAAAAGACGCAAACCCTTTTAAAGTACAAGTCTTCAGATTTTTCGAAAAAAACTTGACTACATTTCTGTCAGCCAACATACCTCTTCATAAGTTGAGCAACCCTCATGTGAAACAATTGTTCCCTGAATTAGGTGTAGCAGTGCCTTGCGTGTCAACTTGCAGATCAATAGCAATGAAACAGGCAGAAGCGAGTTAAGTAGAATAAACATTTGCTAGAGGGTAAATTAGTTTTCTAATTGTTGGAAAGTGAAGTAAGGGGCTCAAAATATTTGAACATACTTGCTGGATCTATTGATGTTCCCAAGAAACATATTTAATCAGGTGCGATGTTGTTCTTGGAAATGTTAATGCACGAACTGTCATACACAAGATTGACGATACTGTAAAGAATTCGAGATACCAAGAGAAAATTTCTGTTTTACTTCTGTCTGATGCACTCGTTACATGGTGTCAGCTGGAGCGCGACTCAAGCAACTTTTTCCAAGACTTTTCCATGTAACGTGTCTTGCGCATCTGTTACATAATTGTGCGATGCAATAAGAGCATTTTATAGTGATGTTGACATTTAATTCATGTTCAAGGCTTCTACTCTTAAAAACAAAAGCAGGAAGGAATTGTTTGCTGAAATAGGAACTCCTCCAGAACCGATTGTAACACGTTGGGCAAGCTGGCTGAACGCTGCTTTTATTATGCAGACAATTTTCCAAATGTGAAGACAATTGTGGAAAATTTTGAAGATGAAGGAATCATTGTTCAGAAGGCTGAAGAGAGTGTTGCTAATGAAAAACTGCCAAAGCAACTAATGTCAATCAAAATGAATTATAGTTTGATTGCTAGCTTAGTCTGACTAGGATGGAAGCATCTGATTGCACCATTAGAGAGGCATATGAAACCATTTCTTCTATCAACCTTGGCGAAGATGTGTGTTCAGTCAAACAATACATTGAACAAGACTCAGACAAATGGTATTTGTGAAATAATTAACTCAGAGACTGAAATCTCACCAACAGTTTATGGTCAGCTTTTGCAATGTCAACCACAACTGCCGCTGTAGAGAGATCTTTCTCCATGCTTAATAATTATTAAGTAAGGATCGCAATTTTTTGCCAGAAAATGTCGGCAAATACTTCATAATTTACCACAATCGGTCAACTGATGTAGAAGAGCAAGAATAAGTAATTAAAGTATCGTTTTTATTATTGAAAGTAAAGGCAACTTTATAAGTCAATTTTTTCAATTCGTAAGGTCAACTTTCTTAATTTTTTCGGTCAACTTTTGACTGCCCTAACTGATAAGTGATAACCAACCACTCTCCAGTCACCCGAGCCCCAACCCTCAAGTATTTAAGGATTTTATTTGTGCTTAGCTCTTTCTTTGTATAGCTGAAAAAAAAAGGTACGTGAAGTGTCGCAACTCGTACTGTGAATATTAATAAACTGTTCTCTCATTGTGATTTTGCTCTTATTCAGTTATTGAAGCCTGTTTATTACGTTAACCTTGGTTAACCTTGGTGTTTGCTTCCGCTCGAATTGTTCATTCTGACGAAGGTCAAGCTTGTCACTCCATATTAACGTATAGTTTAACGTAGTCTTAACCACTAGGCTTCCCAGGATACCCATTTATCTACCAACCAATTTTTTTTTATCGTGTGGAAGGATGAACAGCTGGGTTTTTGCTGCGCGCCACCTGCCGTCACCGGGTTTCGATCCCGGGGCCGATGGATTCGTAGTCAGCGACGGTAACCACTACACTACCGAGGCGCATATATATATATATATATATATATATACTAAAACAAATTAACATAGTTTTATTTTAATACAAATTTATTTACGAAATAATTTTTATTTTATTTTTATCATAATTTTTTTTTTTACCTCAAAAAATGTGTCGTTACTAAAAGCATTACAAAGCCTTTGTTGTCGTTTGAATGTTCGCTTAAAAGAAGAAGGGAGAATGTTTGACGCTTATAAATTGTGTTTCGCTCGAGTAGAGAAGTAAAGGATTGTAAATACTAAAATATTTACGGTGACCTTTTTAAAATTTTATTTACACAAGTTATTTTATTCATAATTAATGTTCGTCATAATAACAATAATAATTACTAGAAATTTGGTTTAAATTTAAGTAATTTGTGCATAAAAGTGTCTTCAACCCTTTGTAGTTGCAGCTTTATATATATATATATATATATATATATATATATATATTATATATATATATATATATATTACATACTGTGTATATATATATATATATATATATACTGTGTATCTATATATATAATATTATATATGTATATGTATATATATGTGTATATATATATATATATATATATGTATATGTATATATGTATATATGTATGTATATATGTTATGTATATTATCTGTATATATATATATATATATGTGTGTGTGTATGTATATATATATATGTGTATGTGTATATGTATATATATGTATATATATATGTATATGTATATATATATGATATATGTATATGTATATATATGTATATATATATATATGAAAATTATTTCACGAAGGTAACACGTGAAAAATATTTATTATGAATAAAACCACGAAGGAAAGGAAACACAAAATGGTGCTCAAGCGCTTTCGTCTATGACATCCTCAGGAACACTGAAGTATATAAAAAGGTTAAGCCTATATATAGGTTACAGAAAGAAAAAAAGAAAAAATAATAACATACATACACACAAACACACATATATATATATATATACATACATATCTATATATACATATCATATACATACATATATATACAATAAACAGAGAAGTAAAAATAATTAAAAAATTAAAATTAAAACCTTAAAGGATTACCAATGAGGCGTACAGATTGTAAAAAAAATATCGATTTTTAGCACAAGATCAAATGGATTATAAAATACAAATTTATACTGGAACTCTGCCGGGTTTAGCACAATGCTGCCTATGGTCAGGTTTCGATATATAAAAAAAAAAAATAAATAAAAAAATAAAAAATAAAATGCAAATTAAAAGTTAATCGATTTTAGCACAAGATCAAATGGATTATAAAAATACAAATTTATACTAGAACTCTGTCCGGGTTTTAACATATTGCTGCCTATGGTCAGGTTTCGATATATACATAAAAATAAAATGCAAATTAAAAGTTAAAAAGTAGAAGACAAGTTTACCAAAGATTTAATGTTTTACACTTCTTATCTAAATCTGCTTTAAAGGAATTCACATAACAGGATCGATTGAAAAAGACCTTTGCTTATGTTGAAGTTATTTGAAAGTTGGATAATGGCAGACTCAAGAATATTTCTATTAACAATGTTGCTTGAATGGAATAAAACTGAAGCATTATTCCAATCAATACAGTGGGCTAACTCTGACAAATGGACAAAAAGGGCACTGGACAACTGTCCTGTTCTAACGGAATATTGATGCTGTTTTATACGTGTGTGCAAATCCTTTCCCGTCTGACCTATGTAAAAGGAATCACATTGTTTACAACCAATTTTATAGATAATGCTGAATTATTGGTAGGGCTATTTTTTACTATGATATTTTTCACATATTGTTATATGAAAATACTACATTAATATCCAAAAGTTTAAGTACATTAGCAATGCCTAAAAAGCCCGGGAAAAATGGAAGTACTAAAATATTTTTTGACAAAGTACGAGTGTTAATATTGACACGATAGAAAGTTCGTTTTGCCTTGTTGAGACAAGATTCCATAAACGCAGATGGATAACACAAATCACTTCCAGTACCGTTGATTTTTTCCAATTCGGCATCGATGTATTCCGGACTGGCGATCCTAAGGGATGTATATATGAATCGTGACCTGGATAGCTTCCTCCTTCAGTTAAATGATCAAGTCCCCTCCATTAAGTTTACTTTAGAAGTTGAGCAAGACAATTCAATCCCATTTTTGGATGTGCGTGTACATAGGGAAAGCCCAGGTTTTAAGTTTAGTATCTATCGGAAAACGACAAACAATTTGTCCTACGTACACTTTTACTCGGGACATGATACCCCCATTAAGAAGGCCATATTTTCATCAATGTTTCTCCGCGCCCTTAGGATCGCCAGTCCGGAATACATCGATGCCGAATTGGAAAAAATCAACGGTATTGGAAAGTGATTTGTGTTATCCATCTGCGTTTATGGAATCTTGTCTCAACAAGGGCAAAACGAACTTTCTATCGTGTCAATATTAACACTCGTACTTTGTCAAAAAATATTTAGTACTTCCATTTTTCCCGGCTTTTTAGGCATTGCTAATGTACTTAAACTTTTGGATATTATGTAGTATTTTCATATAACAATATGTTGAAAAATATCATAGTAAAAAATAGCCCTACCATAATTCAGGCATATCTATAAAATTGGTTGTAAACAATGTGATTCCTTTTACATAGGTCAGACGGGAAAGGATTTGCACACACGTATAAACAGCATCAATATTCCGTTAGAACAGGACAGTTGTCCAGTGCCCTTTTTGTCCATTTGTCAGAGTTAGCCCACTGTATTGATTGGAATAATGCTTCAGTTTTATTCCATTCAAGCAACATTGTTAATAGAAATATTCTTGAGTCTGCCATTATCCAACTTTCAAATAACTTCAACATAAGCAAAGGTCTTTTTCAACTCGATCCTGTTATGTTGAATTCCTTTAAAGCAGATTTAGATAAGAAGTGTAAAACATTAAATCTTTGGTAAACTTGTCTTCTACTTTATTAACTTTTAATTTGCATTTTATTTTTATGTATATATCGAAACCTGACCATAGGCAGCAATATGTTAAAACCCGGACAGAGTTCTAGTATAAATTTGTATTTTTATAATCCATTTGATCTTGTGCTAAAAATCGATTAACTTTTAATTTGCATTTTATTTTTTATTTTTTATTTTTTTTTTTTTTTATATATATCGAAACCTGACCATAGGCAGCATTGTGCTAAAACCCGGCAGAGTTCCAGTATAAATTTGTATTTTTATAATCCATTTGATCTTGTGCTAAAAATCGATATTTTTCTTTACAATCTGTACGCCTCATTGGTAATCCTTTAAGGTTTTAATTTTTAATTTTTTTATTATTTTTACTTCTCTGTTTATTGTATATATATGTATGTATGTATGTATTTGTATATAGATATGTATGTATATATAATATATATATATGTGTTTGTGTGTATGTATGTTATTTATTTTTTCTTTTTTTCTTTCTGTAACCTATATATAGGCTTAACCTTTTTATATACTTCAGTGTTCCTGAGGATGTCATTAGACGAAAGCGCTTGAGCACCATTTGTGTTCCTTTCCTCGTGGTTTTATTCATCATATGTATATATATATAATATATGTATATATATATATATATATATGTATATATATATATATGATAGTATATATATATATATATATGTATATATATATAGATATATATATATGTATATATATATATATATGTATATATATATATATATATATATGTATATTATATATATATATGTATATATATATATAATATATATATATATATGTATATGTATATATATATATGTATATTATATGTATATGTTATATATATATATGTATATATATATATATATGTATATATGTGTATTTATATGTATATATATCTATATATGTATATATATATATGTATATATTATATATATATGTATATATATATATATATATATGTATATATATATATATGTATATATATATATATGTGTATATATATATGTAATATGTGTATATATATATGTATATATGTGTATATAGTATATGTGTATATATGTATGTTTATATATTGTATATATGTATAATATATATATATGTGTATATGTATGTATATATGTATATATATGTATATATGTATATGTAATATATATGTATTATATATGTATGTATATATGTATATGTATATATTATATATATATAATATATATATATATATGTGTGTTGTGTATATATATATATGTATATGTAGTGTATATAGGTATATATGTATTATATATGTATATATGTATAGTAT
>JAJOZX010021248.1:0-26165 GCA_023014485.1 Bathynomus jamesi | reverse complement strand
ATATATATATATATAAAGAGGAAGGTTAAAATCCATTCCCTCCTATATCAAAAAATACATACACGGGAATGAAATCAATTAATTAACCTTGTCAATGAGGCTGGTCAAATTTGACAGTCCGTCCTGGCCTTTAAAAGAGTATATACACATAAGCGCTCCTAAATCAGCGCTCGCGTAACCAAAGTCAAATACAAAGCGTCGAACGCGGTGTCCGTAGGCAGGGTTTGGCTCGTATTTTCTAATTAAATGATGCGTTGGCAGTGGTCGAAAGAGTGTTCGAAAAACGAGGCCTTCAGTATAACCGCTGTCCGACGGCTGTTTCACCTTCTTCTAATTCTTGGTAATCTACGGTCTTTCCCCTTAACACGTACCGCGAAGACAGGTACACGTGACTCTTTCTCAATGTGACATTCCTCTTAATTTATGTGCCAATAAAAATGCTCATAGGTTTACACAATAGCGAGACTTAGGCAGGAGTCGTTTTAAACACCGTCTTCGTCGGTATATATATATATATATATATAAAGATTTCGTTTGGTACACATTACTCGTACATGTCACTGCATCAGTTTGCTATGCAGATACTTGAGACCTTTAAATTTGGGGTTTCTTTCTTTACTTTGAGATAAATTAATTAGGTGTCATAGCATTCCGCGTTAATAAAATAACGCGTCAATAAAATAACGCGACCAAACCGAAATAACGCGACATTAATAATAATAAATTTTATTGTTATACATTTCCAATCGACCTACACACACACACACACACACACACACACACACACCACACACACACACACACACACACACACACACACACACACGTATTCCTTAAAAAAAAAATCTTATTTCTTTCCCAAATTATTCTCAATATTCTTTGATCGCATCTTCCCGAGGCCTCCAACTGCCCACACTAATCCTAATCGGGTTCTCATTAATGCAGAATTTTAACGGGTAGCATCGGATATTGAGTCTAAAGACGGTAGTGGATAAGGCGAAACTCAAGCAAAAATCAAATACTGAATTTCTATCAGTATATAGAAATATAGGATTATTCTATACTGCGGAATATTAGGATTGTTTAAAGCCGAAAGAAATTATGAATACTGGGGATTTTATTATTATATATATATATATATATATACATATATATATATAATACAAATCCACAAGGAAAAAGAAAATAATGATTTCAAGTCCTTTCGTATATTCAACAGTACATCTCGTCAGGGAATCATAGGGTCACTTATTTTGTCATTCCCTGACGAGGTGTACTGCTGAATACACGAAAGGCCTGGAATAATTTTATTTTTCCTTGTGGGTTTGCATCATTCATTCATTTCACGTGTTTAAGTGTGAAATTCATCCATATATATATATATATATATATATATATATATATATATATACTATATATAATACACACGTGAGAAAAAGGGAATGAGAGCAAAAACCAGAAATGAGAGCTCGTCTAAAGCAAATATTATGTAGAAGGAAACTCCCCCCCCCCCCCCCCCAATGGCTCCTCTCATAGCAATAAGAAACGAGTCTTTTTAAATGCAAAGAATTTGGTCTGCTTCCTCGCGTGAAAATGAAGTAATTTATATTGTACGATGCATCAGGAAATACTCCGGATATTCACGGCCAACTCACTCTCAACCCAGTTTCGTTGCTTGCCTTCCCGTTTATATATATATATATATATATATATATATATATATATACAGTATTTACCTTACAGTGACGGATTTTGCATTCATTTACACAGTAAAATTTAGTAGAATAAGCTACACACACACACACACACACACAACACATCGGAAGAGAGAGGAGAGAGAGAAAATATTACACTCTTCGTGTGCGTCTGTCACTACTTGGGATATTCCCATGACCATAATTCAAAGACATTATATACCACACATGTATGCTTGGATGGAACCGAAACTCGGTGTGTAATTTGAAATAATCTACATTAACGTCATAATTTAAAAAAAAAACATTTAAAAAGGGAATACAAATGGTGAAAACAGTATTTCGAAATGAAATACACATTTAAACAAAAAGTTACTTTACGCAAATGTGACATTGATGTATATTTACATTGGTTTATAGTGGTGTTGCATTGGAGTATGTGAATGGCTCAAAGTTCATTCCTTCCCTCGTCTAATTTATTCATGATTTCATTTAAAGATATCCTAAATTCGTTGTCTACGAAGAATTTTAAGTTTTGTATATTTTAGGGTTATATATATATATATATATATATATATATATATACAGGGTGTCCCATAAGTCCGGTCTCATAAGAAAATTTATTCTAAATTAAATTTCCAAAAGTCTCCCCCTTTTCCTGAAGAGTGTAACTCACTTCCATATTAGCCAATGCGTTATTTTGCCTGCAACAAAAAAAAAAGGGCCCAAAAACAAGACATCAATTTGAATATTTCTTTTAGTTACAATGTATTCCTTTTATAAATTTAATTTAAAAAAATTTTCCTATGAGACCGGACTTATGGGACACCCTATATTATATATAATATATATATATATATATATATATATATATATATATATATATATATATAATCACTCGAAGCATTCATAGTTTAAGTAAAAGAATGAATGAAAAGGTAAATTTTCTTTCCACAGAATATTACTCCGCCCATACCGCCCGCCCATTTAGAGTGCGAGCAGTTCGCTGCAGCATTGCCGAGCAAACAGGGAATTAATGCGTATACACAAAATTACCCCACCAAGATTCGAACTGAGCACCTCTTTAGTAGAAGGCGAGAGCACTGGCCACTAGGCTATGACAAGGTAAAAGTTAGTACAACCCGGCGCTAATTTCAGCATCCGAGGAAACACCCGACGTTTTTGTATCCAGAGGTGTTTATCGTGCTAACTCCCCTGCACGTAAGCCAATGGAAGCAATTCATTCAAATATCTGGTTTAACACAGGAGTTCCATGGATGGAATATCATGCATGAACACGCATGATTTTGCATAATGCAAAGTAACCCCCACAGGATTCGAACCCAGAGTAGAAAACGAGGCCGCTGACCATTACGCTATGACAAAGTAAAAATTAGTTGAATTTGTCATATACATACTGTGTATATATAACTTTTTCATTTTCGTGTATATATATATATATATATAATATATATATATATATATAATTAGTTTGAAGTGAAGTGTTTGCCATTCATTTTTAATTAATGTAAGAACAATTCGAGGTTGCGCGGAGCCAATTTGACAAGTTTTCACGTATGAAAACGTGCAAGTTGAAAGGCGGAAACACGTTCCGAATGATATGCAAATCAAGGTCTATTTCTTGTGGCAAACCGCACGG
Organism: Bathynomus jamesi; assembly: GCA_023014485.1. NCBI lineage: Eukaryota > Metazoa > Arthropoda > Malacostraca > Isopoda > Cirolanidae > Bathynomus > Bathynomus jamesi. The sequence goes on along the minus strand of JAJOZX010021248.1, from coordinate 22,811 downwards.
GAAAATTTTAGAACCTTTCCTGCGGTTTTTACTCGGTTATCTTCTTATAGATAATAACTGGAGTTTATGGACTTAATTGTAATATTCTCATTATATACATATTACCGGAAATGTTTTTTTTTATATTTCTACGTAACCAATCGTTGTACAGATGCGTAGGAATGAGTACTTTATAGTAAATTGTACTTTGGGCTATTATCAAAATTTCTTTAACTGCTTTGATGTCATTATTTATTTTTGTGTTAATATCGGTGCACGAAAAGGGAAATCATAAATCTTTTGTTTCCAGTTTAGCAAAACGGTTTTACGATCTTCGTAAATTATAGATTAGCAGTTTATAACTCCTTTAAAAATTAAAGTGAATGACTTAATTTGCGGACCTCGCGCATGCAAGCACGATAAAGGAGACGTTATGACCCTATTTTGCAAAATATTTTAAATATACTGTACTACATGAAAGTGATTGAAAATTATTATATATAAGAAACAGAGACTATTATAAATACCAACAAAATTTCCACTTAAGTTCAAGCGCCGAGACATAAACGAACATAAACCTTTTTGTTGTGTGTGTATGTGTGTGTGTGTGTGTGTGTGTGTGTGTGTGTGTGTATTGTTATAGCGCAGAATTGAATTTAGCCAAGTTTTAAACTAGGCTGAAAAATGTTCCTAAACAGAATCGGTTTGGAGAGGCTATAGAGAAAGGAATCGATGAATAGCGAATGAGGAGATATTTTCCCTAATTTTCAAACTCCCATTCACTGGGAAGTGAAAATAGCCGAAATCGCCGTTCGGGTCCCCGTGGCGCTTTTGGGTCCTTTTTTTTTTTTGTCATGTATCGGCTCGGTGAGCGTCTTTATGTAAAAATCCGAGGCTGACCTCTTATTTTTTGAAAACAGGTTTTTATGTGAGTCTCGCTTTGAGGAGGTCCCCGAGGGCCATTCCTCTCAGCAGTGTGCATGCGGTCACTGTAACCAACGGGGTCCTCTGACGCGCCTTTCCCCTCGCTATCCTAGCCCTTAAGCCCTCGAGCGCTAGAAACCAAACTGCCTCGCTCCGTCTACGTTTTTTACGCCGACACAAAACGCGAAATTTGCCTATCGAGGCCTTGCACGAGATAAGGTGCGACAGCGCTGCCCGGGGCATGAATGGAAATTGCTATTTGACTATTGATATTGAAAACGCTCCATTTTCCAGCCGGCGGACCTGGCTGTGGCAGGCTCAGAAGCAGCCTCAAGTGGTTGTGAAGCGGACGTTTCTCCCCTCTTTTCGCTCCCATTCTCCTCAGATCAGTGGATCTGATTTGCATTGAGACCCTCGGACGCTCCTTTTAATATTAATCTCTCGCTCACCTCTCAATCTTTTGCATCTAAATGCGGACGAGAATGCTTTTGGAAATCCCTGAAACCTCTTTACAGAACATTTTTCTTCATTAAATTTATAGGACAATAGTATAAATCAGTGTATATATATATATATATATATATATATATATATATATATATATATATATAATTACTTCAATATGAATTGCATTTGAAGTTAATAATCTGATATATTCATTAAACAATTTTTGTAAGTGAGGTTGTAATACATATGTACTGTGACAGAAATAATTAATTAGTGTAAAAAATTATAGTATAATACTCGTAATTCTGAAAGTTTGGAACCCCCCCCCCCCTGTTTTTAAAACTCTATATGCTATATCTGTATACTTTTCAACATAAAATCCTCCCTCACAATCCGCCAATGACAACAAGTAGCTAAATGCGGCTGAAAACAACTCTGTCAAAAATCTTTTAGCTTCCCTTCCTTATTCGCGACAGGAAATAAAAATGTGAAACGAATGGCGTCTGCTAATGTAATTTGGGCTGCTTTGCATGGGCTCCTTCGCCTCCTTGACACCGTAATGGAATTTTCTCGTCCACTTCTCGTTGAGAATTTTGAGTGGACTCGATAAATGTTTTGCTGGACACGGGGTAACTCAGTTGGAATCGTGTCCAGCGAGTCTGGTCTGCAGTCCTTTTAAGGGACTCTTTTAGATTTCTTTGCAATAGAGGGTGGCAGCTTCAGTCACCTTAATTTCAAAGGAATTCTTTAGTGGAGAGAGTCGGTGAATAGAATGTCAAGTACTGTTGCTTTCACGAGAGCGTAAAAGCATTCACTCTTACGATCTATCGTGTATTGAAAGAGAATCACTTCCAAAATAAATTTAACCAATAAGTTTTCCCAGTAGTATAAATGCATATTTAACTTAAAATAACATGAGAAAATAATTGTTTCATTATCCTGGAAGGATATAAAAAAAACAATACAGATTTTCAAATAATAGAAAAACCGATAGACAAGATAAGTTTTTCTTCAAGAACCAAAAAAATGCTTTTCTATTCTTGTTGAAATTTATATAGTAAATTACAATTACATTTAACATTACATCAATTTTATACGATTAGTACATAAATAAACTAAAAAAGGGTTCATGCAAATATCCATAAAGAAAGAACTGTAATAAAAAATGTCGAATTGAAATTATGAGCGAGTGCGCATAGGCCTAAGTGAAAATTAACGAAGGCTTCGGTCAAGACGTCCTTATCAGAAGTGACCAGTAAGTTAAAAAGGACAACGCCAGGGCCACAATGGGGTGCAAGAGGAGGAAGGAAGAAAAGAAGGGAAAGAAGAGGAAGGAGGAAGAGAAGGGAAAGAAGAGGAAGGAGAAAGAGGAATTGAAAATAAATAAAAACGAAGATAAAGAGAATGGACAAAAATGGCGGAAGAAAACCGAAATTCACGAAAGGAAAACGGCTGAAAACACAGGAGAGAGAGAGAGAGAGAGAGAGAGAGAGAGAGAGAGAGAGAGAGAGAGAGTAAAGGAATAAAAAAGTGTTAAGCTAAAAGTCACGAGTAAAAGTCTGTATTTGAATGGTACAAAAGAGGAAAAACAAAAAAAAAACAATAAAGAAAAAGAAAAAGATAAATATAAAGCATCAATCTATTAAAAATAACAGTCAAAAAATGAACAAATTATAAATTATAAATTATAATTACAAATTATAAATGAATATTAAGTAGAACAAAAGAATTAAGTTCGTCGACAAAAAGGAATACAAAGTTTGAGGAAAATGGATAGAAAACATGGACAAAAATGGAAAACTGAAAAATGGGTTATAGAGGGCAAGAGGGAAATAGAAAAGGGGAAACGAAACATAAAATGTAAATATAGACACAGACACAATCAAGGTCAAGAATGAAACTAAAGGACGAATGGACACCCAAACGAAGACGAAATGGACATAAGGATGAGAGAGAGAGAGAGAGAGAGAGAGAGAGAGAGAGAGAGAGAAAAGGACGATACAGAAAAGAAGAGAGGTACGAGAGTGTAAGGGGAAAGGTCAGTGACGGTTAGAGGTCTCTGGGGCCTAACTTGGTCCCCACGAGTGTCAGCGTCGGTTTTGGCTTCATGCAAATTTACATCCATTGTTGACCGCGTTGGAAACGAAGGAAATACCTCGCAATATTTATGGCTGAGGTTTTCCTTATACGAGGAAATTAAGTATTCCAGAAACGAGACAAGAAATGGCACCTATTTAATTGAATATTTCCTTTAAATCATTGTCAATTGGAAGGATCATCACCTTTATTACGATATATCTATTTATCTATTATCTATTATATATTATATATTTATCGATACATATTCCTTTTGGGTTTCTTAAACGAAAAATAAGTTCCATTTTAATTGTAGGTCTTTTTGCGCAATATATATACGGTATATATATATATATATATATATATATATATATATATATATATATATATATATATATATATATATATATAATAATAATAAAAATAATAATAATAATAATAATACATTAAGTGAAATGTTACAGTTCATGAAGTAGTTGTATAGCTACATAGCATTCACAGAATTACGAGAGCAATATATATATATACCGGTATATATATACAAAATAAAATAGAAACATCAAATATTTGATTGGTAAACGTAAGTTAAAGCGCGTATATATATATATATATATATATATATATATATATATATATATATATATATATATATATATATATATATATATATATATAATAAATTTGGCAACAATGAACGGTGCTTGAATTTATAGAAAAAATTTCGCTAAAGAGTGGGTTAACTGGTGTGAAATGGCGCCACGCAGAACAATGAAATAATGAATGTGGTAAAGACGTGAATTCAGAAGATACACAATGTCCCACGAGTCCCATCCAAATACTCGTATAACAGACCCAGACCGGCCCCATCACATTGGAACAGGAAGAATGTTTCTATTTTTTATTACAGACTCATCGAAATAAAAATTAATGACATTTACAATAAAGAAATAATAATAATAATAATAATACCTAATAATAATAATGACTGTATGTAAGGAAATTAATTGGTTAGTTACGGTAATTATCGAGTTAAAATCAGGAACTTAAAATTTGTAGAACGTTTTAAAATAATTCACGATATATATATATATATATATATATATATATAATTAGTGGAGAAAAAATTATTTGAAAGAAAAGATTTTATAATTTTTCTTCTTTTTGGAAAGTTTCAAACCTTTCCTACCGTTAATTTATGGACAATTTTATACATTTCACTAATTTCTAACGTCACGCACGCGGCCATGTTAAGAATCTCAAATGGTTTATACTTATTTATCAAATGAATGTAGAGAATAAGAGATAAAATTATTACGAGTGTTGCCATGCGTGTAAAAGATATTTAGTTGGAAACAATACTAGTTCTTACATGCCTTGAGTACGTAAGATAACGCGGTCACGTGGTGACATTACTCTAGAGTCTGTATAGAGTCATCCGTTTAACGTAACTATTGGCCTTAAAATAGGGTATTTTCCTAGATTTTCCAGTATTTTAAAACTGGGATATTCCCACTGTTTAGTGGTTTATAGAGTATAGCCCTATATTCTTCGTAAGAAATTTTGTTCATCACTGTTACGAGATACGGTATCATATACGGTCGCTTCTCTGTCTCTTTTCTAAGGCAACTCGTAAAAAAGTAATACACACACACACACATACACACACACATCTGTACAGCGAATGTACCTATGAAATACCTTTCCTATTTATAGTTGTATAGAGGGATGAGGAAAAGTCTGTTAAAGTTAAACATGACAACATTCATGTTTTCCTAATTAATGTTTACATATTATATTAATTTTTAATTTATATCTCGTCTCTGAGATGTAATAAATACTTGTCCAAAATAATTTGTTTTAGGCCACAAAATTATTTTGGTTATATGGCTTGATGCGTTTATTAATTTTGACGGTTATGACTATTTACGCGGATTTAGAGTTGAATAATCTTATTCGTTGATTTATTTTAATGAATAATAAGATAAAATAAGAAAACATTATTAAATTTGATAACTAATTAATTTAAGAAAGAATTTTGAAGATTCAATTAATTAAAATGAAAAGGTTCTAAAATTTTATTATACAACCCGCGTCATTTATTTTTAGAGTGTGGATACGTAAATATATACAAATGACTTAATACGTAATAGTATCAAGTAATACGTAACGTGATGTAATGGAATGTTATCGAGTAATATCCTTAATTATAGATAAGTACACCCACATCACTTCGGTTAACGCATGAAAGAAAACGTAATGTTGAAATGTTAACGTTAACATCTAAAGATGACCACATCAGAATGAAAACTTAAATAATCTCTTAGAAAGTCTTGAATTTCAGGTCCTGAAAAGTATCAGTTACAGAATGGCAGAAACGAGGGGGTTTAAAGATTTATTATAGGGTATGGGTATAATACTTAAATAACATAAACGATTGTAATGTTATGTATAGAACGTTAATTAATAATTAAGGAGTAAACATAAGACCAAAATAAATTATTTATGAGTATTTGGTGTCACTGCAGTAATTAACAAATTAGTACATTAGTACATTAGTACGTTATTTATTTATAATTCAAATAATATATATATATATATATATATATATATATATATATATAACATTTGTAATATACATTTAAAATCAGAGCGAACTTACATTTGGAGAGCTCTCTATATATATAAACAGAGAAGTTGGAAGTTAATAAATTCCCATAAGAAGCCTTAGGCCCCGAACATCAGCAGATTTGAATCACAAAATAGTGTTTTGTGAAGGCTTTTCCGAGTAGATCTGACCCTTGGATTTCCATGAGTCTTTCTTCCTTCCCTCGAATGAGAAGAGGGAGAGAGGCGGAAACGGAGCCCAAATAGAAACAGGACGATGGTCAGCACACCCATTTGAGAGACTTAAGTTCTCTCTCTCTCTCTCTCTCTCTCTCTCTCTCTCTCTCTCTCTCTCTCTCTCTCTCTCTCTCTCTCTCTACGTAACAAACGTATTATTCATACAAGGTATTCTTCAAGGTGCATTAGTGGATTTCTTTCATTCATTTTTGCTATCTGCAGCGCTCAATGCACGTAAGGTATGCCTATAAGTATCGTAAATTCATTTGAATATAATGTAAAACCTTCACAATAAATAGCAAAGACATTCATGTTAATTTTATTTATATTTTACGTTATTAAAAAATTGTTCTAAATACTGTAATTAAATTTAGTATTTAGAGATATTTAGAGATAATTTAGAGATAATCATAATTATCAGCCATAAAACACGAAGAATTCTTTCAATCTAAATAAGATAAACAATAGTACACCAATTATAGTATAGTGACATGTCCTTAGCGATGTTTTACAACGAAATAGGCTCCGAGAATCTCTCTCTCTCTCTCTCTCTCTCTCTCTCTCTCTCTCTCTCTCTCTCTCTCTCTCTCTCTCTCTCTCTCTCTCTAATATATATATATATTATTTTACAATTTATTTTATGCACATAAAAAAGTATTAAATTATATTAACATAATCTCATTAATGAGGAAAAGAATAAGAGGCAAACATGTGTTGAAGTTATAGGTCGATCATGGTTAGTCTGGACGAGTGTCTATGGTCTGAAGCGTATATAGCTGCCCTGACGTGGCTGGGATGCGCTCATTAGCAGCAGGCAGCAAATCAATAGAGCAATGGGCCGGGTAGAGGCGACCGTAGCTCTCATTTGTTTATTTTGGTTTCTAGATGAAGAGAGAAGGAGAAAGAATAAATAAGAGAATAATAAAAAAGAATAATAATAATAATAATAATAATAATAGAACGGAAAGAGAGATCGCGGTTGGACAAAAAAAATGTTCCACCATCAAAGATGGTATAGGGCCTACAATATATATATATATATATATATAACTTAAAAGCTTAGTTACACTTGTACGAATGGGGTTTTACCTATTATAGGTAATCGTACTATTAAATAAGTATACTGTATAGGGCGGCAATGAACGTTCAGGAATAGTACAAACTACAAACGTGCTTTTTTATTCGGTCATGTCTTGTTTTCGCATGTTTTGAATTTACATACGGGATTTCATTTTAATTTTTAATTATAATTCATTTTAATATTTAAAGCACCGTACGCGAACTAATTTTAAATAAATGTCTGAGTCCCACCCAACGTATAAAGTGTGACTTTAAAAGAATTAGGCCCAAAGGCAAATAATAATAATAATAATAATAATATTATTAATAATAAAAATAATAATAATATGACAATGTTCTATGGCTTTGGGAGGGATTTAAAAAAAAAGAATTATTAATGTTCTCATATGAGTCGGAAGTGCTGACCTAGCAATTTTTACACCCCTCACACCCCCCCACTCCCCAAAACGGGGGAAATATTGTTATTAAAATAGTATTAATATTACGTATTCTCGCGCGAGAAAGTTTATTTAAATTTTGAAAGATTTTTTTTAAAAATTTTATCTTTCCGACATTTTAAATAATTTAAATTGAATTTTTATTAATATTTTATATTATTTTAATTTGAAGGAATTTATAATAATTATTTTGTAATAATTATTATCATTTTTTAGTAATTATCATTATTTATAATTATAATTAGTTATTAACATTTATTAGCATTTTAGACATTCAGTTTTATTATCATTATCTTTTCTAAATACAGCACACACACACACACACACACACACACACACACACATATATATATATATATAATATTTTTTTTTTGTGGTTCGGAACCCACATAAAATTGTAGGTCCCCTCCGCCACCACGGAGGACATGCGCAATACACTACAACCACAGTTAGGTAGACCAGCCATGAGTGGATCCTAGGGTCTTTGTTGGTCTGAAACATTATAACATTATAATAATAATAAATATATATAATATATATATATATATATATATATATATATATATATATAATAAATTTGACATTGCCTCTTAATATATATATATATATATATATATATATATATATATATATATATATATATATATATATATATATGCAAATAACTGCAATGACCGCGCAGTATATAAATGAATAGAAACGACATAAGTATTAAGGAACGTTTCTGCACACGAGGAGGAGAGATAACGAAATAATGAAAAATGAGGCGAACCGCCTGGGAACCCAGGCGGTTCGCCTCATTTTTCATTATTTCGTTATCTCTCCTCCTCGTGTGCAGAAACGTTCCTTAATACTTATGTCGTTTCTATTCATATATATATATATATGAAGAGGCAATGCCAATAGATTTTTTTCTAAAAATCTGAAAAATAGTACGAATCTTTTGACTTAATTTAAACGATACACAGATTTCACACACTGAAATAATAACATTAAAAGCAATGCATTGATTGATTGCAAAACAAATTTAATAGTTACGATATATGAAGCAATTACACTGTGAAATAAGTATAGCCTAAATATAGAGAGGAACTCTTTCTATGAATGGACCACTCTCTCGTAATATACACGAAAATAATGTCTTACATTCACTCCGAACGTTCAGTCAACATTGTAAAAAGAGAGAGAGAGAGAGAGAGAGAGAGAGAGAGAGAGAGAGAGAGAAGAGAGAGAGAGAGAGAGACGTGGTACGAAAATATACTCTAATTCTGTTTCAGTCGACTATCTTCGCTTTTCACTCGCTCATAAGAAAGTAGTTAAAAGCCGAGTTGAAATTAACCTGCGTTAATTTCACCCATTTACAATACTTATTATCGCTTATACATTCTTTAAAATTACTCTCAAGCGATAATTATAGCCATACATGTCTTTAATATACAGTATGTTATTTAGGCAAAATATATATATATATATATATATATATATATATATATATATATATATATATATATATATATATATGTGGCGTGCATTCAGGGTAAGCTAGGTAAGCGCCGCCTACCTTAATAAAAATCTTATTAAAAATATTAAAGCGAGTACCGTATTTTTCAGAATAGTCTACAGTACATACCCACTAGCCAGTTATGAAGTTTATCACTAGCTACTATAATTACTATAATTATATAATATGTACATATAGTGCGTATGTTCGCACGCAATACCGCTTACCCTGTAAACGTACCCACCGCACCCCACTGATATATATATATATATATATATATACAGGGTGTCCCGTAAGTCTGGACCCATAGGGAAAAATAATAAAATTACAAAATAGTCCAAAAATTTATTTATAATATATTTTTTTATTATTTTTATTATTATTTTATTATTTTTTTATTATGATCTTATTCCGCTGGAGTTTTATTGTGGGGCCACTTGAAAGCCAAAGTGTACGAGGTCAAACTTCAGAACATTTTCCACCTTAAAGCACGCATTGTGGAGGCGTGTCAAGAAATTTCTGCGACTGTGATTCAGAAAGTGCTGTCGCAGTGGAGATTACGTCTTCAACTATGTGTGCGACACAACGGCGGACACTTTGAACAGATTATGTAATAAATTTTTGGACTATTTTGTAATTTTATTATTTTTCCCTATGGGTCCAGACTTACGGGACACCCTGTATATATATATATATATATATATCCTACTGTACACTCGTATATAGTGAAGAGCAATATCGCAACAAATTAATTGTCGAAAGTGTGCAATGTTTTTCCGTAGAGTTTAAACGAAAGAAATCTTAGGCAAAAAAAGTCCTTTATTAATTCTTATTGTATCGTTCATCAACCCAAAAAATAATGCTATATTTTGACAGATCACGCAACATTATATATATATATATATATATATATATATATATATATATATATATGGAGATTAAAGCGGAATGCAGCCTCATATAATCTGTTGCATGTAGCAAAAGGACCGGACCTTCCTTTTCTACACTGCAGTTCGAGAATATAGCGAGAGCACCCCCACACCTCAACAATACTGGCCTCAGAATGCTCATTTTTCCTCCGGACTTAATATCATTTATTTAATTCGCTCATTAACGGACACTGGTTGAATTTTGTGACTCAGGAGGGAATTGAAAACGTTCTTGCATACAAAATTTCACTTTAATGAATAAAAAGATTTTGTACGACAGAAATTTTTCACAAAAAAATTTGGTGCTACGGTAGTATGCGGTCTACCTACGATTCGGCGGTCTACCTTTTAATTATAGCTTCTTATCTTGTTTACTAATTGTTTGTTTACATCCCATTGTCAATCGCCTTGACGATTGGTTAGGTTTAGTCATGATATTTTCGTTAGTTTTAACGAAAATATCATGATTAAACCTAACCAATCGTAGGTAGACCGCATACTACAGTAGCACCAAATATTTAATATTTATTTCCATAAAAGGTGTTTTGGTCATTCTCGTCCACATCGATCTTATATCGCATTTAGATAATATAACCTTGGTTAACTCTGGTTTTGCTTCCGCCCGAATTGTTCATTCTGACGAAGGTCAAGCTTGTCACTCCACCTTAGGGTAGCTTATATATATATATATATATATATATATATGATAAAATTTCCTACCTCTGTTTGAAGGTGAACTCATTCTGTCCCGATCCATTTTGCGCAAAGGATCGCCTGAAAAAATAAAATAAAATATATATAGAAAACAGATATATATACGGGGAGTTTTTTCCCCTTATTATTACTTGTTTTAGTACATGTCTTAGGTTTATCTCCGTAAGTCATAATTTTACTGTGTTTTTTTTGAATATTATTCTTTGATTTATCTTTTATTTTGACAAACATATTATTATGTTAGACGACTTGTATCCTGCCAATAAAACTTATCGTTATCATCATCATATATATATATATATATATATATATATATATATATATATATATATATATATATATATATTATATTATATATATATAATATATATATATATCAGTCTATGAATAACCAACTAAAAACAAGGGTTTCAGATCCTCCAAATTGTGGAACAACTTCATATATACTTCATTATTATATGCTTTAGATATATATATATATATAATATATATATATATATTATATATATATATTAATATATATATATATATATTAAAGTTACAGACAATAAATTAAATTGTGTTTCAATTAAAATTGTAATAAAGAGCACATTTGAATCTTGAAATTTGAGCTATTTCGAATATATTTTATCTCCTATTTGCTGCACGCTTTCTTTTACGAATCCGTGATTCTTTTACCCTATACCCAGAAAGCAAACAGGGTATTGGCTTTAAAGAGGTGTAACTTGATAAAAAAACATATAAAAAAAAGTTCACTTCTAAGCGATTAAAACTCTTCTTTGAAAAGGTACATAGAGTCCTTCCTTCCAAAGGCTCTCAAACGCTGAAGGTGCATCCAGTCTACAAAAGGCAACGTGGCTATTCTCTTCAGGCGTCGTGTATCCAACCAACGTTTATCTACGTAATTTTTTTCGCTCTAAGAGCAACCAGAGGTAGATACGAGTTAGACACACGACGGAAGCGAGAGTTTTGTACATAAAAGATTTTGCGGGTTTGGATAATTGGGTGCATCTCGAATGGAAGAACTGCCGATTGTATGTTTGTACGTAAGAACCGTTGTTTAAAGTGATTTGTTTATACAGAAGCCAAAAGGAAAAAAGGATTCACAGACACATTGCACTATCGTTTGTTCTTACTTCACAAACACGGACGAAACGACAAGGACAAAATATATATATGGTGTAGTGGTTAGCGTCGCTGACTACGAATCCATCGGCCCCGAGTTCGAGACCCGACGGCAGCCAGCGCGCAGCAAAACCCAGCTGTTCATCCTTCCACACAATAAAGAAAGTGGTTGGTAGATAAATGGGTACCCTGGGTGGCCTAGTAGTTAAGACGCTAGGCTGCTGATGGGGCGTGGTTCGGATTCCACGTTAAACTGTAGGTCTAAGGTGGAGTGAAAAGCTTGACCTTCGTCAGAATAAACAATTCGGGCGGAAGCTAACCAAAGGTTATATATATATATATATACATATTTGGACTGTATTCGTATACGCTCCACGAAACTCATTACTCAAGGCATAGTTTGTTAAAAAAAGGACACGAGCCAAGCTCTACATTTCTAATCCTTGATTTATGAAGGGGTTTACCACGCCACGAACGGTCTAAAGAGGTCTGAGCGATATAAAGGGATAATCCCTATATAAATGTTCTTCTTAATTGATAATGACACATAGTTAGCGGCGTTTTTTATTGTTTATTGTTTATAGGAGTGTTTGCCCCGTACAGAAATGTTTCACAAAGGTTTAAAAGAGCCCAATTTAAGAAACACATTGAAAAACTCTTATACCATGTACAAACATGTTCACTTTTATATAAATTTGTGGAATACCTTATATATATATATATATATATATATATATATATATATATATATATATATATAGGGTGTCCCAGAAGTACTGCCTTATAATATATATAATATGATATCAGCCTTTGGAACAGGACTTCTAGGACACCCTGTACACACACACACACACACATATATATAATATATATATATATATATATATATATATACTCTTTAAATTTTACTATCCAAATATATAGTATTGAATGTTTATCCTATATATAAAATGTTATATGTAAAACTTTTTATTATATTGAAACAAGCAGTGTAAAAGAGCTGGAGTTTCATCTTACAAAAATTCCAGTTTTATATTTACAACATATATATATATATATATATATATATACACAAAACTTAAAATGTTACTAAATATTTACAGCAAAAATCCTTCGTAACCACTTCTAGATTAAAAAAGTATAGATACTTTATGCCTTCTATATATACACACACACACACACGTGTATATATATAAATATATATAATGAAGCTTAATAATAAGAAAGCTCTCCACAAATAACTGTTGTTAGAAAGAGTTTAAATGCATATTATAAATGAGATATAATTTACTTTATAACGTTCTTTTATAACGTTCATGTAACGAAAATTATAAATTATGTTTCTTTCAAACGTTTATTTATGGTAAAGATGATGTTTGCGCGCTTTTAATTCGAGATTGTAAGGAAAAAAAATTGATATTATAACATCCTTATTTTGTATTTCCTTCTGAATGTTCACACACCCCGATCTACCTATTTATAAGCCAATTTATACATATTTTACTTAAATTATTAGTGTTTATAAAGTATGAAAAATAAATGTAAATTATAATACAAAAAATGTTAGTATATATATATATATATATATATATATATATAAAAGTGTGTGTGTGTATATATATATATACACATATATATCCTATGTGTGTGTGTGTGTGTGTGTGTGTGTGTGTAATAACATGAAGTTAAAAAGTATGCTAATTTTCAATTAAAAGTCAATCTAATCGAGGATGATTTAGGAATGAGTATGTTGAGGAGCTGCATCCGTTATCAAGAGCTCAAATTTGTTGAAGGATGTTCCATATTAGCTAGCAATTTTAACCTCATTTAAGATGGTATAACAACTTGTCTGACCACAAAATTGTTTTATATACTACATATTTATATAATATATATATATATACATATACATATATATATATATATATATATATTATATAGATATATATATTATACATATATATATATATATATATATATATATAATAAATAAAACGTTATTGCAAAAAGGTTTTCTCTGGAGCCACATTTAAAGCATTTAATAATTTTAGAACACAAAATATAAAAAAATATAAAGCATTAGGCTATATATATATATATATATATATATATATATATATATATATATATATATATATATATATATATATATATATATATATAATGTTAAACATGTATTAGTTAGAAGAGGTTTATTTTTACCATAGGTAAACAAAAGGTTGTGTGTGTGATTTGCTTTTGAAACGTAATTTTCATATAATTAAAATGTTATTAAAATCATTATATAGAAATGTTAACGTTTTGACCATTTTTTTTATACGAATTAATTATTATAGCAATATTTGACACTTTGAATTGAAAATATGTTTTTGTATAAACACACAATCCGGCATTGGTAAATAAACCTCGTTTTGCTAAAGCTTTATTAAGGGTATTTCATGATTAAATTTGAGGACACTCTTACGAAATGATCGATCGCTACCTTATTGCTAGAATTAGCGGATATTATCCCGTAGATTTCGATTCCATATTTACCTGCGAGTTGGCTACTGTCCATGTTTCTTGGCCACATTAGGAGTGCCATTTTCACTTTTATAACAGCCTTAATTACGCGTTTGTGACCCGGATGACGTCACACTGTTAAATCATACTTTCTTAATCGAATTAATCTCGAGTTCGTTATAAATTATTATCGGTCGCTTCGACGGACGAATTCGCTATTTAATTATTTAGTTTCGATTTTGCACCGCTTTCCATCGAGTTGTTGTTGTTGTTGTTGTTGTTTTTGTCTCACAATTTCGATTATTTTAACCTTATAAATTAATCTTTCTTTCAATGGCGACTATTCAGAGTTGTAAATCTTCACACACTCAAACAAAAACAAATCGTCCGGTATAAATATTAAATTAGGCTCATCTAATTTGCCTCAAGAACTGTTACGATAGTCAAACTCCGCCACACCTTCAACCACCAAGGAAGCAACCTTCCCGAGAACTGGCCGCCTTGTGCATGCTGCTCGTGGTCCCAAAACTTTCCACGCCCATCAAAGTCTTAGCTCCACCTATTTTAAATTTCTAACCAATTGGAAAGAAATTTTTTAGACCGCCCACAAATTATTGGGGACCTGATTATCATTTTAAAGAGTTGTGATAGTAGGAGCGGTGCATATGCATCGCCGCCACCCGCTGGGATGGGTTACGGACGTTCCGCCTACGTCTTACGAGGAACCTGAAAGACGAGAAATCATTCTCATTTGAAAATTCTTCTTCGTCACAATGGTATCGTTTCGTTCGTCCTGATACGACTACGATTTTATTTCAATACAAATTATTGTCGTCGTATGTCATAAACGACTTCTTATGCATGTCTCCAACGACTCTCTCTCTCTCTCTCTCTCTCTCTCTCTCTCTCTCTCTCTCTCTCTCTCTCTCTTCCTCAGTTCCGTAAAAGAAAAACTCGACAAAGAATAGAGTCAACGCGTGAATCAGCAATTTATATATTTATTTATTTCCTATTTTGCTTCATAATTCAAGTGTATAATTCAACAATGCAATAGTACAAATAATAAACAATTTTTTCTTAAACAATGGGGCAATTAATTGAAAATTTTCCATCAAATAATTAATTTTGACATTTATACAAAAAGTTTTTAGTCATTACATCGGATTCAATTTATGATGAAATATATATAACACACACACACACACACACACAAATAACACACACAGAGTATATATATATATATATATATAATATATATATATATATATTATATATATTGACACCGCGTGTTGTATTTTCTTTATGGCAAAACAAGTAAACGTGTTTTATGAAGCTTAAAATAGATTTGAGCTACAATTTCAAGATCACTTCTTGAGTGGTTTAGTGGTACAAAAACACACACTCTCTCTCTCTCTCTCTCTCTCTCTCTCTCTCTCTCTCATTTAGGTGTTCTCCTGGGGCTCAGGAGCGATTTAGCATGCACGGGAAATAAATACCTTTATATAGCAGATATATATATATATATATATATATAGTACACAAAATTTTATACATATATATATATATATATATATATATATATATATATATATATACACGGGGTACGTCTGGACTAAGAAAGAAAAAGAGCCATATTGTGTTTCGTCTAAGGGTAGGAAAATAACAGAATTTCGAAGTCAGTGGTGTAAGAGAGAGAGAGAGAGAGAGAGATCGGAACCACCGAATACTCTATGGGGACAACGTTTGCTCTCTCTATAGAGCATTTCCCTGCACAGCCTCGTTAGCCTTTGTGTACTACCATACACTCTTTTATAAAGCATAGGCTACATTTATCAATGTAAATACTTCACTTCTAATTATTTTATTGGTTAACAATTATTAGTAACATTTGGTACGAAAATTTAATATATAACGTCTCTCTCTCTCTCTCTCTCTCTCTCTCTCTCTCTCTCTCTCTTTACACCACTGACTTCGAAATTCTTTTATTTTCTCACCCTATATAAATATAGAGCTATTTATATATTCTCCACTTTCCTGTAAAATTTCCTTGGCTACTTTTCCAGGGTCAAGGTATTTTCTTCAACCTTTTTCCGTACCTGCCTCTGGCAGGGAGGGAGCGGAGGGTGGGGAGAGAGCCTTCTACTTTTCTATCCAGTTTTCTACTACTGCTAGGATAGTTGAAAGAAAAATAAACTTTTACAAAATTTTCCCTGGCACCCGTTGCCATTGGTACTCCTCGGTATGGGCCGCAAGGCCTTTTGAGGTACTTCTTTCCTTGTAACTCCTTGTAACTCTCTCTCTCTCTCTCTCTCTCTCTCTCTCTCTCTCTCTCTCTATATATATATATATATATATATATATATATATATATATATATATAAAAGTTCGTATAATATGGGTGTATGTTTAAAGTTGCGTGTAAAATGAAATTATATAAATAAGTAATTTTTACCTTTATGCGTGGCTTCAAATTTGTCATTTCATGATTGGATTTATTTAGTTGGTTCGTAAATATAATTTGTTTGGGTTTAAAGGTGACATCAGATGTTAATTGTGCGCGACCTCTGCGGAGTTGTCAGAAAAAAATTACATTTTCACGAAGAAACCGTTTTTCGTGCCCACAATATACAAAAATAAATTAATCTCATACATAAGTTTCTCTCTCTCTCTCTCTCCTCTCTCTCTCTCTCTATATATATATATATATATATATATATATATAATATATGATCGTGTTGAGAAAATATTATGTACAATTTTTACAATGCACGACCTTAAACAATAATTTAATTCACATAACAAAAATAAATTAATTTCATTAAGTCTTATTATATTATTATTATTATTATTATTAATATATATATATATATATATTATATATATATATGACAGAGTTGATGGTTTCCCATTCCAGTGACGTTGAGGTCTAGTTGTTAGGTATGAAAAAACTAGTTTGTACGTGTGGCCATGAACAGTTTTATTGCAGACGTTGATATTTCTTAATTTGAATAAGACGGATGATGATATCATTAAAGAAAAAAGTGTCGTTTGGTATAAACGAGTGTTTGAGGTACGTGTGACGATTTAAAACGTCCCTCCAGTAATTAATTCCACATTTTCGTGATTCCTTTCTAAATTTAAAAATCCTAAAATTACGTAAGCCATATACGATAACGATATTTTTTAACTCTGGTACATTCGATGACCTCTCGCTACGTCCTTGCAACGGGGGACCTTACTTCTTTTCTTTTCTTCGTTTTTTAATAAGATAAAACAACAGTGGTATGTCGTAACAATATCTTTAATTTCTGTTCAGTATCAGAATACAATGGTGAGCAATTCGGGACAAATTTCCGACATTGTTGGTGTATGTAAACGTCGCATATACGGTCATGCATGATTAAAAAGAAGGAATACGTATCGACGGGGTGTCCCATAAGTTCGGTTTCATAGGAAAATTTACTTTAAATTAAATTTACAAAAGTAATAGGTCCCCTACATTAGAACTAAAACAACGCGGAGGCCTTTTCCTCACGAGTGTAACTCGCTTCCATATTAGCAATTGCGAGTTATTCTACCTGCAACCAAAAAAAGGTCCAAAAAACAGACATTTGAACATTTGTTTTAGTTCTAATGTATTAGGCCTACTTTTGGAAATTTAAATTAAAATAAATTTTCCTATGACACCGGACTTATGGGACACCCTGTATATATAGGCCTATATATATATTCTTGATAAAATAAAATGAGAAAATGGTTTCTGGGCCTTTTTTTCTCAATTTGCAACCGTGAATATCATAACAAATGCAGTTTACACTACTTGACTTTCCCTAATAATATTCTAGCTCAGAAATGTATACAAATTATTTGGTAAATAAAAACCTTAGTGTTTTATCTACTCTCTCTCTCTCTCTCTCTCTCTCTCTCTCTCTCTCTCTCTCTCTCTCTCTCTCTCTCTGTTGAACTAAAGAAACTATAATAAATGATACATTTTTTAATTCATCAAAATAACTAAAATTACTTATTAACATTTAGTTAATCGGATTAGTTAATTAACATAATTATTATTTACCGGGATTTTTTCGGTCTTAAAAAGTTTTTAGAACTCCCAAATGATGACAATAACGAAAATAACAATTTTATATTTTATACATTTTATATACAAATTATATATTAATTAATAACCATATACTAATTAATAATTATATATTGATTAATAATTATATATTAATTGATAATTATATATTAATTTATAATTAAAAAACTATAGGCCAGTGTCATTTACATCTCATCTCACTAAAATATTTGAAAGAATAGTTAAACAGAAAATCTATGACTGTTTGGAAACTCAGAAAAAATTCAATGCTAACCGACATGGGTTTCGGTCAGGCAGATCATGCCTATCACAACTAATGGAACACTACAACAACATTATTGATGCACTTGAAAGTAATGAAAACTATGATGTACGAGGGTAATTCAATAAGATCCGCACTTTTTATTTTCACAATTTTATTTTCACATCTGATAGATTATAAACATCAATTCTCAACATAATCTCCCTGTTTCTCAATAGACTTAGTCCAGCGATCTACAAGCTTCCTAATGCCATCACAAAAGAATGTTTTTGGTTGTGTGCGTAGCCAGTCATGCACCGCCTCCTTCAGGTCATCATCGCCTTGGAATCGCTGACCTCTCAAAGTGTCTTTTAGTGGTCCAAACGGGTAAAAATCCGAAGGTGCCAGGTCTGGACTGTAGGCTGGATGGTCGAGAACTTCAATTTAAGTTCTTGAAGGCATTTTCTAGTCTGTGCAGCGGTATGAGGGCACGCATTGTCGTGTAACAGAATAACACCTTCCGACAATCTCCTTCTCCGTTTTGTGCGAATTGCTTGCTTTAACTCATTCCGAAGCATGTCAGAATACGATGCACTTGTTATTGTAGTTCCACGCTCTAGATAATGTTCAAGGATAGGGCCTCGCGTATCTCAAAACATTGTTAGCATAACTTTACCTGCTGACGGCTGCGCTTTGAACTTCCTTGCAACGGGAGATGTTGGATGCTTCCATTGCATTCTGTTACACGACAATGTGCGCCCTCATACTGCTGCACAGACTATGCCTTCAAGAACTTAAATTTGAAGTTCTAGACCATCCAGCCTACAGTCCAGACCTAGCACCTTCGGATTTTTACCTGTTTGGACCACTAAAAGACGCTTTGAGAGGTCAGCAATTCCAAGGCGATGATGACCTGAAGGAGGCGGTGCATGACTGGCTACGCACAGCCAAAAACATTCTTTTGTGATGGCATTAGGAAGCTTGTAGATCGCTGGACTAAGTCTATTGAGAAACAGGGAGACTATGTTGAGAAGTGACGTGTTTATAATCTATCAGATGTGAAAATAAAATTGTGAAAATAAAAAGTGCGGATACTTATTGAATTACCCTTGTAATGTACACAGACTTTGCCAAACCGTTCGACAAGTGTGACCATGGAATCATGATGCATAAACTGAAATGTATGGGAATAACAGGAAAAGTAGGGAAATGGATATATAATCCTTAGTGAACGGTGGCAAGTCGTTACAGTACAAGGAATATCTTCATCAGAATCAGAGGTCCTCAGCTCATAGATAAGGACGTTACCAGAAACAGCACAGTAACATCCTTTGCCGATGACACAAAGATCAGTAGAAAACTAAGAAACCCAGAAGATATAGGATCTCTACAAACAGACATGAACAGAATCTACAAGTGGACGGAAGACAACAATATGAAGTTTAACACCGAGAAATTTCAGCTGTTACGGTACGGAAAAAGAGAAGACCTAAAATCCATGGAATATTGTACCCCAAATGGACAGGAAATTCAGAGAAATTCTAAAGCAAAGATTTAGGGGTTATGACTGATGATGCGAAATTTGAAACACAAAATAAGATAGCAGTAAACAGAGCAGAGAATAACTGGGCAGATACTGAGAACCTTTAAACGAAGGGATAGGAATATAATGATTCCTCTACTGAAAACACTGATCATACCCAAACTGGAATACTGCTCGGTCCGAATATCGCCATATAAAAAAAAATACATTAGACAGCTAGAAGGGATTCAGAGAAGCTTCACAGCCAAGATCAATGGGTGCAAAGAAGTAATTACTGGGAAAGGTTACGCGAATTAAATCTATATTCACTGGAAAGGAGAAGAGAGAGCTACAGCATTATTTACATTTGGAAAATAATGGAGAAACTAGTCCCTAATCTTACTCTGAACCCTGTAACTCCCCAAACAACGGTGGAAAGTAGAAAGGAAGACTGTGTCGTGTTCCTAAATTAAAGGCTAGACAGGGGACAGCCTTAACACTGAAAGAAAATAATTTTTTTTGTGAGAGGACCAAAACTGTTTAATCAGTTGCCCAAAGACCTAAGGAACACGAGTGGTGTTGCGGTGGACATCTTCAAAAGAAGATTAGACGCTTGGCTCAAAACAATCCCCGATGAGCCGGGCGTACCTGGCTATGTGAGGTGGAGAGTACAAGAAACCAACTCATTACTTCACCAGGCCAACTCGAGAGGAGGGGCGACAAGCTTGACCTTCGTGAAATGAGGAATCATCGCACGGAACATTTGAAAGGTTGAAAGGTATATATTAATTTATAATTAGCCTATATATTAATTAATAATTATATATTAATTGATAATTATATATTAATTAATAATTAGCCTATATATTAATAATGGGAATTTATAGTGAAATGGAGTTTATCGACATTTATAATGCATTTCAGACCACGTGTTTTGCATAAATCAAAGATTTCACAACGATAAATTCAAATCTATTTTATAATAATGTATCTTATTTTTCTCAGTTTTTAATGATGATTTCCTCTCTATTTATTTATCTCTCTCTCTCTCTCTCTCCATATATATATATATATATATATATATATATATAGATATATATATATATATATATAGGGTGATCAATTGGGTCTGGATAAAATAAAAACGCTGTGAGAATCTACCGAGAAGTGATACAGCGCTCATCTGTTGCATGTGTAATCAAAAAATGTGGGAGTTTGTAATAGGCTTGCCATCCGCTGCCAGACGTACGAGCGCCATCTGCTGTCAGACTTATGAGACATATGCCAGTTTCGAAGATGGCGGCGAATACACAACAACATGCGAAGTGTGTCATTTGGTTTGCTAAGTTGAGAGTGTGACAGCGGTACAGCGTGAGTTTCGCCGTGTGTATGGTGTTCGAAAACTCCTAAATAAGACGCCAAGTGCAGTGGTACCGCACATTTGAAGAAACGGGGTCTATCACTAAACCACATGCAGGTGGTCGTAAGAATTAGCCTCTCGTTATGACCTCTGTCGTGTCCGGAAGAGGGGTCATGTTGAAGACTAATTAGGTTTCTCACAAACTACCATCTTTGTGGTATTGTTTGCCAAATATTAAACTATACAATGTTACTGTTTTCCATTTCACATCAGTTTTATTTTATCCATACCCAAATGGATTACCCTGTGTGTATATATATATATATATATATATATATACACACACGAGTGGTGTTGCGGTGGACATCTTCAAAAAGATTAGACGCCTGGCTCAGAACAATCCCCAATAAGCCGGGAGTACCTGGCTATGTGAGGTGGAGAGTACAAGAAACAACTCACTACTTCACCAGGCCAACTCGATAGGAGAGGCGACAAGCTTGACCTTCGTGAAATGAGGAATCATGCACAGAACATTTGAAAGGTTTGAAAGGTAAAAATATAATATATATATATATATATATATATATATATATATATATATATATATATTATATATATACATATATATATATATATATATATATATAATATATATATATATATATATATATCTATATATATATATATATATATATATATATATACATATATATATATATATATATATATTATAATTACTGATTATTAATTCTTTATGCTTTTATAAATTTTACGTTTCTTGGCGAACTTTTTCCGGAACTTTTCTTTACAATGTATAATGTTATAATGTTATAATGTTTCAGACCAACAAAGACCCTAGGATCCACTCATTGGGCTGGTCTACCTAACTGTGTTCGTAATCATGTATTGTGTATGTCCTCCTGGTGGCGGAGGGCGGACCTACAATTTTACGTGGGTTCCGAAACCACAAGAACATAAGAAACTTTATTTAAAAACTGCGGTAAATTGGCAAACGACCAATTTTTACGAAACTAAAT
>JAJOZX010021247.1:0-37726 GCA_023014485.1 Bathynomus jamesi | reverse complement strand
GGCCGTAAAGGAGCGTGATAAACAGCTTAGTTCCTCGATGTTTCCGTTTCTCGGTCTGAAGCAAGGTGAATTGATCTCTGAATAGGAACACCTTGAGCGTGTAAATGGCCTTGGCCATCCATCGCGCATGGTGCATGGCTCCAGGGCTTCGAATTCTCACAGGACCGTCAAGCTTCACTCCCAAGAAAAGGAGGCAGAGAAGCATCAGTTCATCATAGTCGTCCCGCTGGCTCTTCTTCTTGACAGCCTCCTTGTAGTGGAGACCATTTCCTTCCTCTGCTCTGCTGTTTCAATGAACAGGCTGTCGGGTGCACTATCGAACTTACTTACTGCGATCAATGAAAATCCAGTGCTGCTTGAAGCGCTTGAATAGGCCAATTTCAGGTCCACTGGATGTTCCGAAACAAGCACCGAAGGCCGCAGCAAGGACGACTTCTACCACGTGGTGTCGGCAAGCGATCCACACCAGATCAATACCCAACTCCTTTTCAATGAGAGTACAAGCTCCAGCATGAAGTCCCGTGTTGGACGCAGTTGTATCAAAAACAAGACCTCGAATGTTGCCCCTCGAAGACCAGTCGTCCACAAGCTTCAGGCACGCCTGAGCCTGAGATGCTCCAGTTGCAGCAGCTACCATTGGAACTCCAAGGAGTTTCTCTTCCCCGTTACCGGTTACAAGCACAGCCACACGGTCCACCACCTCTAACCCATGGGAGATATCTGTAAGCAGCTTACTATCCCAGTGCAAGAGAAGGGCTCATGGGTCTTGAAAGTGGCCTGATCTTCGCGGCACACCGCTTCACGTGTACATTGTCTCACGCGACGAATGGTGCTGCGTGAGATTGACACTTCGTCCAAGTTGTGCCCCAGCGATTTAACAGTTGCTGCGACCACTGCCATTCCTTTCCTGTCACTGATGTTGTGGCGATCCAAGGCTAAGGAAATGTCAGGCGTGATCACAGACTTCAATCGCTTAGGAGTGGAACGTTTTCGTGCTGACTTCTTAAAAACTACAGTATCTGAATCTGATGATTCAGATGTGCTTGAACTAGAAGCCTCCAGTTCTCCCTGGGACCATCTCGCATCCGATCCGCCTCGCGCTTGGCCTTCTCCTCTCGGTTCATCTCCGCCTCACACCGAATCCTTCCTCGTTTGTTGGTCAGCCATTTTCTTGTCAATCTGGCCAAAGCTGGAGGAAGTAGGATTATCGAGGTGAGCGACAAGGAAGTTCTTGTCCTCCTCATTCATCATGGTCTCGAGGGCGTCATGACGTGAAAGATCGAACACATCGTCAAGGTCTCCGCGAAATATGTCCTTCATTCTGTAGGACGGGAAATTCTTTGTGCGGTTCTTCTTCAGCCCCTTGTATTGCTCGTACAGTTTCAGGAGCTGCTTCTCAGCGTATCTGGTATCTGTCATTGCAACGTTTGCTTTTGTCCAAAACGGGATCAAAGCCTCAATGGTCATCACCGCACTGTTATATTCTGTCTTCCTCTCCTCCAGATGGTGGAACATGAATTTCCGGAGGACTTGAAGCTTGGTAGGGAGTCCTGCCCTAGTTAACTTCTCCGCCTTCCCTAGTAACCACACACCACTGCTAGACCGTGTTTTTTATTGCTTCAGCGGCATTTCTACACATTTCTACAAAAGAAGAAGCCAAATTAGTGAGACACGTCATGCATGATTGAGCCACCTCTTAACGACACCGTAGACCAACCATACTTCACACAGTTATTCACACTAAGTGTAGGAACAAAAGCAATAATGACCCAAAAGTGAAATCTCAGATGCTAAATTTTCCCTATGCTTGTGAACCACCCTAATATATACCTTTGGTTAGCTTCTGCCCGAATTGTTCATTCTGACGAAGGTCAAGCTTTTCACTCCACCTTAGACCTACAGTTTAACGTCTTAACCACTAGGCCACCTAGGGTACCCATTTATCTACCAACCACTTTCTTTATTGTGTGGAAGGATGAACAGTGAGGCCCATGGTGTAATGGTTATCATATCTGACCGGCAATCGGAAGATCCCGGGTTCGATTCCCGGGTGGTTACCTCATTTTTTCATTTGTTTCGTTCTCTCTCCTCATCTTGCGCGGAATATTCTCCTATACAAGCGTCGTTCTTTACGTTAATTATACTGCGTGTTTGCAGTTAAAATGTGTGTGTGTGTATATATGCCTCAGTGGTGTAGTGGTTAGCAATGCTGACTATGAATTCATCGGCCCCGGGAATGAGACCAGGTGACGGCAGGCGGCGCGCAGCAAAACGCAGCTGTTCATCCTTCCACACAAAAAAATTAGATGGTAGATAAATGGGTACCCTGAGTAGCAGGGTTGGCACTTTAAAAACCCACCTGAGTGGGTTTTTTAAATGTTTACTTTCTTCCAAGATATTTTTCATTGGACGCGTGTTAGAAGTGTACTTTAGGTTAGTACTCCTCTACATACCTACCTACTTTTGCCAATAATCATTGCAAGAGTTACGTATTTTTCTTAAAATGTATATTAAATATACTGTATACATTGAGAGGGTATTTAGTAGACTAGTGGAGAATAAAAAAGAATGATCTAACAAGTTAAAATTAGATGAATTATTTCATGGTGATTAAAAAATGTAGTTCAACAAGTTAATTTTAATACCAGCTATTAACTATTCATAATTCTTTAAAACCAAAATGTAGGAAATAACAGAATTACTAATCTATTATATATATATTATTTATATTGAAAAATGCGTAAACAAACAAAAAACCCATAGAAAGACCATAGAAGCGACAGAAAAATGAAACTACTAAAGATTTTTTATACACACACACACACTCCATAAGCACAGCGTTTATTATGTGCGGGAAGGGCCCGGATTTCAGCTGTTGATATATCAGATCTTTCAAAGTCTTAGCCTAAATTTATAATCAGGATGACACAAGGTCTTTTTCACAACCCTACAGTTAAGAACCACTAACTTATCATATCTTAGGGTGAGGCTATAGGACAGATGACATAGTGGCAACTCAACATTTCTTCTTATCACTAAGTTCAAGGACGCGAATGAATACTTAAGGATTAAAAATAGTTTCAAAGGTATGAATGAATGAGGGTTGAGTGAACATCTAATTTCATTCATTCATTATCAAAATCTCATTTCCCAATGAATTAGGGTAAGAAGGCAGAAACAGCCCATATGCAAAATACAGAAGGTCGTAATGTGGAGAAAAGGTAGGAACTAAAGCGTACAAATCCATTCACACAGGTATCCTTATCCTGGTGGACCAGCACCCGAGATATGGCTAAATTCCACACCTGTAGCACTTCATACACAGCATGTAGTGGTGCTTTCATGCCTTGTCAGAAAATTAGAGAGCACCAGACTTAGTTCTAACAAACCACCTCCATTCCAACCTACTTGCAGCTACTTTTTGCGCACCACCAACATCAAGATCATGCTTACACAATCATTCACCATGTCTATCCAGATTCTTCTGTCTTCCTCTCCTCCTACCTTCACAAACATTCTTATGCACTCTTTTCACTGCTCTTTCAGCTTCCATTCTTTTAACAAGTCCAAACCACCTTAACACTTTCCTCAATTTTCAGTTCCAGACTTCTGAACACACACATCTTTCAAGAACCATGATTTCCTGCTCTATCAATTTAATGCATGCCACACATACTTCTCAGATTATCCATCTCAAATGCCTTTGCACTTGACTATTTCCTTTCATACCATGCCAATGTTTCACACACATACAAAAGTGTTGGTACAAACACCCTTTCATGTAAACATTGTAGTGGGGTTGTCTTGAATAACATCTTGTTTTCTTCTTGTTTCAGGATAACCCACAATGTGGCCCCCATATTGACGGAGTTAGTCTTGCTTAATGCCTGACTAGCTCAGTAGTTTTGATCTTGTTTTTTTGATTCAGTAAACTTAGCCTTCAATTTTTAGAAAAGACAAACCTCATTGTTCAAAGTCACAGTTGGCTTCCGCTTGTGGAAGTTCTAGCCTGCCAACTAAATTTGTTAAGAACAAGAAAATTTAAGAAAAAACAGAGTGCCTTGTGATAATGGACATTGCCTGTGCATAACGATGTGCAGGCTAAGGTATTTGTAGGGTCAATAGCTTCAGGTTTTGCTTCTCCATGGCTTAACTATAATAGATAGGTGTGATTGGATTGACCTCAAGTCTAGCTTAAGGATGTTAGGTCCAGTGAGGTCTATTGTGTTGTCTAATTGTACCATTCTAGCATAGGTTAAGTTTTTTATCTTTTTCTGGAAATTCCAGTTTTGTTGTCCAGTATTTTTGTCATTGTACGCACCATTGTATAACATACCCTTTCAGGGTTTTTGGATTTCCATTTCTTGATCTTAAGCCATGTTTAGACAAGTTCATAACCCATTCTAGCTCTTGTAAATAATTCAAGTTGATTGCTAATAAACCCTTAGAATTCTACCAACTAGTTTTTTTTCAGCCTTTGTCCTTATAGACTGGGGTCGTTACTTTCAAGGATTTCCTTGTGACAAGCCCAGGGTCCTTGAATCAACAATACCTCCAGATTCTCTTTATTATCTGCTTTTATCATCCAGCCACATTTGATTTACTTCACAATCAGTCTGCTAAAATCTTGCTTGCTTGTTGTGTATGCCCATTTTTGGTTGAAGTCCTCAAGTATTGCCAGGTGTACATTGCACACACCTTTCCTGAAGCCAGGGCTTTCCAGGTTCTCAAGTGGACCCAACTCAGACACAGGGTTAATCTTTGGAGATAGCTAGCGGGTCGAGTCCATTTCTTGGTTCAGCAGTGTGGGAGTCTCATTTGCCCCTCAGTGACAGTCAGTGGAGGTGAGAAAAACTTCACCGCCCGGGACCTTCTCGTTTCCCGTCATCAAGAAGTAGCCAAGTTACGGTATTCTAGTTAAGTTCAGTCGCTCTCCCCGCAACATATTTTTGGTGCCCAGACCCGGGAAATTACGCCGGCTAGTTTACTGAGGCACCCAGCGAGACACCCGAGATGGCTGAGTTTCAAGAATTGCAAGACCAGATCAGTCAGCTTATGACTCTCATGACCCAGCAGCAGAAGACCATGGAAGAGTCAAATCAAGCATGGGAACATAAGCTGAAACTCGAGGATGCAAACACAGAATTAAGGACTAAGTATGACCAATTATCAAGGGAAAACGCTGAATTGAATCTTCAGATTGAATATTGGCAGCAACAGGTGGACCAGCTGATGAGGAAGCAGCAGCAGAAGGATAGGCTGAATCTAGAGAGAGATTCTCATGACTCAATGCCCGAGCTTGAGAATCTGGATGATGTAGAGAATGTCTTGATTAGGGAAGAAGGTACCAGCAGAGGAACACGAACCTTCAAGAAAGAAAAGACAAAGCTGGCATCTCCTAAACCCATCAAGACAACGCAATAGATCAACCAGCTCCAGTTCCAGTTCTTCAGATAAGACCTCCAGTCTTCCAGATGCTGAGAGGAAGGTTAAACATACTAAGCGTTCCTCCACTTTCAAGAGTAACAACGGTTCAAGGATGGCACCAGGAGTTTATCCTACCAGTGCTCCATATCTTGATGAATTTGATGTTCAAGTGGAAGATCTTTTCCTGAATATCTAGAAGCCTTTGAACGTCATTGCTCAGCCAAGTTTACTTGTGAACGGAGAGACTGGACTGGAACACTTGGAAAACATCTAACAGGAAAATTCAGAGATTTGTATAATGCTTATGGGGGTTGCAGTGTGGCATATGATGATATGAAGGCTAGATTGTTGGTGTGCTACAAGAAAATGAAGAAAACCTTCGCAACTGGCAAGGTGTCAGAATTCAAGAACGCGACAATGAAGCCTGGAGAGACACCAGATGTATATGCTGCAAGACTCGAGACTCTGGCTCACCAGGCCTTCCCAAATAAAGCACTCGAGACCAGCAAGGAGTTGAGGAGGAAGTTCTTGGAGACAGTTCCAGCTGGGCTGTCACAACAACTGACCCGGATCATCAATGAGAACAAGACCTTGCATAACAAGAAGGTGACTTGGTCCAACATTCAGGATTTTGTGGCCATGCATTCAAGTGATGGACCATCCCTTCCAAGGCAAGAAACCATTGAGGTTTTCCCGGTGCAGATCCCTCCAGCTCCAAAGACTTCCAGAGAGTCATCCAGACACGAGACACCTAACCAACAATATCAAAACAACCAAGGTCATGAAAAAGGACAATGGAATGGAACTCGCGTCTTCAATTCTAGGAATAAAAATGGAAATCAGAAGTCCCAAGGTCAACATCAAGGAAGGGATCGTCGAAAATCTCAAGATCGAAATCAGCAGGGAGGACAACAACGTTCCCAGGAGTGTGAAAGAAACTCCAGCCAGTCAAGATCCCAAGAAGATACAGAGGTCAAGATATGTCAGTGGTGTGCAAGGAAGGGACACCTTCAACAGGACTGCAGAAGATGGAAAGGAGCGTGTTTCATGTGCGGTAGTCTGGATCATATGGTTCGAGATTGCCCTTGCAATCAGCAGCAACGACAATCAAGCTCCAGGACATCACCTTCCTGCTGCTGTCCTTTGTGTCAAGGACCTCATCCAGGAATGTTCTGCCCTTCTAGAAGACAAGGTCAAGAAAATTCGTTTCAAGGAAACCAAAATAATGAATCAAATCTACCCACCACAATCAACAACAGTCGGGAAACTAATCAGTTCCAATGAGATCAGGGGCTCATTGGAAGCTGAAGTCCAATCTTCAAGAAATGATCTTCAAGAACCCGATTATCCAGGGCTGTGGAGTCGGAGTCGGAGTCGTGGAGTCGGAGTCGATTTTGGTGGTGCTGGAGTCGGAGTCGGTAAAAATGTACCGACTCCGACCTCAATATAAATTTTAATAAAATGTTTTTGTGTGTGATATCACTGGCAGCTATGGTGGTTAAACCACTTAAATAATAAACACAATGTTTTCCATTTCAGACACTAATGCCATTAATTCATTTTTTCTTTTCAGATAATATTTTTTATTTTTAATGCTTATTTAATTTCGAGTTCTTTCTAAATTTCATAAGTTTTTAACTTTCAAGTCTAAAACCCCTTTCACAATGGCAAAGACACTTCTAACAAAGTCTGCAGTTTTTGAATATTTTACAATAACCACAGATGGGAAACATTTCGTGTGTCAGTGTATGATAGATGATGATGATGATGATGAAAAATTATGTGAAGCAAAAATCAGTGGTTTTACTGGCTCTGATAAAAATGCACCAACCAGAGCATCAAATTTGAAAAGACATTTGCAGCGTTTCCATCCCAAAATTTTAGAAGTTGTCATTGAGAAAGATAGTAATAAAAACCTTGCAACTACTTCAAAGTTAACAAAAGATCAGAAATCTACTGAACGACAAGCACCACTTACAAGATACTTTACTACAGACAAAGTTACCGTAACAATGACCACAGATGATGATGCTTCACGTGGTGGTGATGAAATACCTCTTGTGTAATTATCATCATAGCAGATTTAGAATTAATATACCTTCGGAGTCGGAGTCGGATAGACAAAAAATTGAGGAGTTGGAGTCGGAGTCGGTTTTTTATGTGCCGACTCCACAGCCCTGCGATTATCATCATGAGATCCCACCCAAAGATGACAGAAAACCTCTCCAGATGAATACCAACCAGAACATGACTGTAGTGTCTGAAGTGGGTGATGATGCCACCCCTGGACATCCAGAATTACCCAGTTCAGACACTACAGTATCCACAAACCACTGGAAATGAACTGAATCCTCTAGCATCTTCATGGACACCTAAACCAGCACCTCGAACCCAAATACCTAGGTGTAACATTGCAGATGAGACAGTTCATGGTCCAGATATTCCAGGAGGTCATTTTCGAGGTGTCCGGTTTGCCGAACTTGAACCTGCGGAAGTGTTAACAATTGATGTTACCCTTCAAGACACTAACATTCCAGGGTTAATTGACACGGGAGCACAAGTTAGCTTAATTTCCAGTGAACTGGCACAACAACTTGGGATTCCAATAGATACTACGGATATTTCCACAATTCGAGGTGTAGGTCCAGACGCTTCGAGGGAAACTATGGGTTCAGTCTTACTCACAGTTTCTTTGCATGGCATCGTAATGTCCCCTTTCAAGTTTCTTATCCTTCCCACTTTGGATTTTAAATATCCCATTTTTCTAGGTTTAGATTTTCTGCGGGCCAACAAATTACAGATTAGTCTAGCACGTAGACGGGTTTCAGGGAAGAACACTGCTGGTTCTACGTGGGAAATTTATCTAGGTACGAATGGAGAAGAGTGCAAAAGGATTTGTTACAAGGTTAAGTGTTGGGCTGTAGAAGGTGTGCAGGTGAATGATTGTGGACCTGTAGAAGTAAAAATTCAATGGGAACATCAACGAGTAGATGATGATGGTACATGTCCATGTTCGAGAACTTCGGGGGAATGGTTCTATGATGGGACAGTTTCAAGCGTGCATCTTGGAGAGAAAGTGGTAGGTGTTCCAGGGATTGTAAATCTAGATTGCCCTTCCATTCTAGTCTACACTACAGGGAAACCTATTGGTAGAATCAAGGCAGGAGACATGATGGGACACATTTACACTCTAGTTGAACTCGATCCTACACCAAATCCAGAAGACACTAATGATACAGTGACACATCAAGTACATTGTGTAGGTATGGAATCAGAAAATGATAATGAATTGGTCTCATCTTTTCCAGAATGGACACTAGAACGTCTAACTTCAGAAATTGACTTACCTGAGCTGGATTCCCACCAGAAATCTCAAGTTTATAACTTGCTTAATTCCGGAAAAGCCGTTCTTAGTCGAGGAGATTCTGATGTGGGGACTGCTCAGATGACTCCACACCGTATTGAGTTATACGATGACACGCCAATATTTCAGCGACCAAGGAGATTTCCAGAACCGATTGCTCAAGTCATCGACGATCAGTGTCAAGAACTTCACCAGCTAGGAATTATCGAGCCTACAACATCTCCGTGGAGTGCTCCAGTGGTACCAATTAGGAAACCAGATGGGTCCATACGCTTATGTGTGGATTACCATAAACTGAACAAGGTAACCAAGCCTGATAGATTCCCAATGGCAAACTTGACAGATTCTGTCTACAGTCTACATGGTGTCAAGTTCTTTACCACTCTGGATTTAGTCCGGGGTTATTATCAAATGCCGATCGAGGAGAAGAGTCGAGATTATACAGCTTTCTCGACCCCTCATGAACACTGGAGATTCAAGAAACTCAGTTTTGGATTGAAGAACGCACCTTCAGCCTTCCAGAGAGAAATGCAAGATGTGCTGAAGGGATTTTCAAGGAAGAAGGTTCTAGTGTATATTGACGACATTCTAATTATGGAAAAGTCATTCGAGGCCCATCTCCAGCTAGTTGAAAAAGTCCTCAAGGTTTTAGAAGAACATGGTATCAAGATCAAGCCACCAAAGTGTAGATGGTTCCAGTCCACAGTTCCATTTCTAGGTCATATAGTCAGTTCCAGTGGATTGTCAAAATCGCCAGAGTATATGGAGAAGGTGAAGAACTTCCCAAAGTCCAAGAACATCAAGGAACTTCGAGAATTTCTGGGCTTAGTGAATTTCCAGAGGAAGTTCTTGCCACAGTGTTCAGCAGTTGCTAAACCCTTATCAGAACTTACAGGAAGATCAAGGAATTCAGTTATCCAGTGGACACCAGAGATGGAAGAATCCTTCGAGACGCTCAAGGCGGAGATGCAAAATGAGGTGGAATTGGCTTTTCCTGATTATCGAGAAACAGCAGAGAAATTGAACTTGTGGGTGGATGCATCAGCCATTGGTGCAGGTGCCTGTCTTACTCAAGTTCAGGATGGTCAAGTTCGAATCATTGCTCATGCATCAATGACATTTTCTAGTCCTCAGAAGAAATATTCGGTTACAGAGCGTGAACTAGCAGCGATGCGCTGGGGAGTCAAGACCTTCAGAGCCTTCCTGTACGGAATACCATTCATTCTGAACACGGACCATCAAGCATTGTTCTATCTCCATAATATGAGATTAGTCAATGACAGGCTTGCTCGAACAGTTGAAAATCTCGCTGGTTTGATTTTGAGCTTCGTTATGTTCCAGGCAAAGACAATCAAGCTGCAGATGCATTATTCAGACACTTCCAGGTTGAACATGAAGAGGGCACCACAGCAATTTCAGCAGAACTCCCCAAGGGCTTACTTGTAAGATTTAAGCCGGAGGGGGGAGGTGATTCCTTGATCGAGTGTTTGTGGTATGCTCTTGTTCATGACTTAGATCGTAAAGTTCCAGAGAGTCCAGTATTTCTTCGAAAGCAGTTGGTGGAAGAACTGCTAAGTCATCCTACAAAGTACGGAATCAAGTTGAATAGCAAGCAGAAGCAACATCTTCGACTTATGACAATTCCAGGGCAGCCAGCATCACCAGAGATCTTGAAAGTTTTCTGTGAGATGTATCAAGTGGATGTTGTATTGCACTTTAGTACTGAAAACCCTCTAATTTACCACCCTGAAGTCAAGAATCAGCGTGTAACAGAACCCTCAGAACGTTTAGATAGGGTGCATGTCCATTGTCTAGGTGGTGTTCATTTCAATTTATTGAGTGAATCCAATAAATATGTTCAGTCTTGTCCCGTCTTTTGACTTGTTTAAATTCTTTGTATGAGAGAGACTTGGATTCAGAACCAATAGGTGCGGGTTGCTCAAGTTTGGAGATCGAGAATGGTCTAGTAGAATGTGAAGTCAAATTTCCCACCCTTGATGTGGATATTGCTTGTCCACATTCAGGTGCCTTTAGAGCAGTTGTCCCACTTACTTGTCAAGACGAAACCTACTGTGCCTTATTGGATTCTGGAGCTGAGATCTCCCTCATATCTCGAGTAGCTTGGCGTGAAATTTTAGGAAATTTGAAGGATTATTCACAAGATATTCTGGTTAACATTCAAGGTGTGGCTGAAAAACAAGTGGTAGTTTATAACTATGTACAACTTACTGTGTCACTTGGCTCTAGAGTAACTATTAATGATCACCCATTTGCTCTTGTTGAAGATCAAGCTATTCCTTGTTGTTTTCTCCTGGGTGCGAATTTCTTGTCTGCCACTGGGATTGACCTGGATTTGTCCACTGACAGAGTCATGAAGGAGGGTGAGATTCTCGCTACTTTTCTGGCAGAGTTGGAGGAACCCTCCAGTCATCAAGAACCACTGGTAGTTGGAAATTTGCGTCCATGTTCATTTCTAGATGAAGTTAACCTTGAGGTTCTTCAGAAAAGTGATCGTGTGTTGAGACAACTTAAGTCCTATCTGGATAAGGGTTGTTTTGGGTATTGTCCTAAAGCTCTAGTGAGATATCGTCGTTATCTTAAAGATATCTACTTCGAGAAAGGTCTTCTAGTTAAGTACGATGAACCAGAAATGTTTCCCCAAGTTCTAGTACCTTTTAATTTCCTGATTGAGCTGGCCATTACTATCCATCTAGAGATGGCACACATAGGCCGAAACAAGGTCTTAGATGTTTTGTCTGGGGAAGTGTTTCATCCTCAGTTATATCAAGTTGTGCAGGAGGTGGTCACATCTTGTTCCCAGTGCCAGCTCAATAAGGTTTCCAGCCAGATCAGGGCTCCACCTACCCTGAAGATCGTGACCCAGGCACCATTTGAGTTGGTGGCTGTGAATCTAGTATTGTTCCCCAGAACACCTTGGGGGAATCTAGGATGTTTGATGGTGGTGGACCACTACTCCAAGTGGGTAGTGGCTGTTCCATTTCCCAACAACACTTCCAGTACCATTGCCCGTCTTTTTGAGTTTCGAGTGTTGCCCACTCTTTTGCGCCGGCCTTGTCGGTTGTTAACTGATAATGGTCCGGAATTTAGGGGTCAGGAGTTCAAGCAGATGTTATCTCGATACGGGATCACTCACGTTTTCACGACCCCAAACCATCCAGAGAGCAATGGTGCAGTCGAGAGGGTCAACCGTACCATTGGTGAGCTTCTACGGAATCTTGTTCAAGATTCTAGCTCGTGGGATTTGAATCTTCCAAAGGCCATTATGACCTACAATGGTACAATTCATTCTGAGTTGACTATGTCTCCAACCCAGTTCTTGTTATCGTCCGCTCATCCAGATCCTATTCCAGTCTCTATTCCCACTCCAGTTCAAGAACAGTGGTATCCAGGACATCCTGGTTTTTGTCCCTTTACCAAGGGGCAACTTGTCATTCGAAAGGTTGTTCCAAAAGGTAATCTAGTTTCTAACAAGTTTCTGCCCAAGTACTGTGGGCCGTTTCAAGTTGATCGAGCAGCAGAGAATGGTGTGACCTATGTCATTTCACCAGCTTATCCAGATCTGCAGCCACACTTATCCATGAGTCGAGTTCATCATTCTCAGTTGAGGAGCTGGAAGGAGGCTCCCAATTTCTTGAAGAATCATCCTAGTTATTCCAGGTTAGTTCAGGTTCCCTGGGCTAGCATGGAGGAGGAGGATGAGAGTTTTCTAGGGTTTGAAACCCCAAATGTTCCAGTTTGTTCCCCAGGCTTTTCTTGTTTGTGGGACAGTTCGTCAGAAGATGAGACTGATCTCTTTGATTCTAGTAGTGATTCAAGCGAGTTTCTAGGATTTCCAGATCAGAATAGGGTCAATTCTAGACCATGGCTTGCTGATCTGAGTGAAAGTTCAAGTTCAAGTTCTTCAAATTCTTCTGAATGCTCTTCAAGTTCTTTTGAACTTGACTTTTCTGGATTCCCGGATGAGGTGCCATCCAAAGTGAATCCTCCAGGTATCCTGTCTAGTTCACCCAAACCTCTGTCTAGGCTTCATTCTCAACCAAAACATGTCACTTTTAGAAATGTTCAAGACTACCTTGGTAGTGATTCAGAGAAGGAAGCTTGTTCCCCAGTGGAGGAAATTGAGGATCTGTCTCCTATTCCTCATAGTGCTCTTTCAAGTGCTGTCGGGTAAGGTGTGGTAGATCCTGAGGAACTTCCTGGGAGTCTAGATCCAGAAGGTGGTGGTGCAATAGATCCAAGACAGAGTTCTCCATGTCCGAATGAACCTTAACCCAATAATGATTCTCCAGAACTTTCTTCCTTGGTGGAAGCTCTGGAGAACACTTTAGAACATGTGCAGTATGATGAGCAGATTTACCAGCTGTTAGACCAGCAATTAGTTTCTCGAGAGCGGCAATTTAGCCCAGTAACTGGTTCAAGGACTCCCAATAAATTAAGTTTATCCCCAGTCAAAGATACCTGTTCAGAAGCTAGGGCTTTATTACAAGCTAACAGTAAACTAGCTCGTAAATGATTCCAGTCTGTTAGGAGGGGGTTGGGAGTAATTCAAGAGTAGGCTGGTGATTCTCCTCCATGAACTCATTCCAGAAGTCCTGTAATGGAGTTACCATTAGTACCCTCTAGGCCTCTGGAATGTGTTCATGATTAATTTAATTAACAATTAAGTGATTTTCTAGACCCTGTCTAATTATGTATATATGATTATTATGTATTGTATTTAAGTTGATGGTACTATGATTATATTTTTTATATTAAAATAAGTATTTCTAGGTTTAATGTAATGGTGTATCTAGTTTTTGTAACGGCTTTACGGAGCCTGGGTTAAGATATATATAAAAATAGGTATATCTTGCTGTACCATAATGTATAGGTAGGGCCTAGCTAGTAAAGCCATGGAGGAAGCTAGTGTAAAGTTTCTAGAACAAAGTGACTGCACATAGTGATACTGAATACCATACCTTGAGCTTGGTTAAGTGCGGTAATTTTTGGTTTGCTTGCCTCTGCCTGACTCATGCACATGCCCTCACTTGTCACCCACTTTGTACTTGCTTTGATTGTCATGCATACAGCTTCCAGTGCATGTCCCTGTCCTTACCCGCCCCCAACGCCCCAATCACGCTTTCCTACTTTCATGGGAGGTGTTTTCAGGGATGGAGCCATTATTGGCTCTTCCACTCTTCAAGAATCGGCTTGAGGGGGGTCTTCCAGGCCTTGCTTCAGTTTGTACCACCATTCTTGTCCATAGGAGGGGGTTCTGGAGAACTGCTCATCAAGAAGGGGCATGGCCAGCCCACGCAGTTACCTCTAGCCTGGAGCAAGCAGACCCCACCTTTGGTAGGGATGTCTACCAATCAGGAGGTATGGATGGGTGGACCAGGGCCAGGGTACACTGATAGTGATGGGCTAGTGAGGATATTAATCAATGACAATAGTCATGCAGGTGGCTTCAGTTTCAAGCAAGGAGGATTGTGATTAGCTTCTTAAGGAAAGGACCATATAAAGGAGTGCTAAAACTGAATGGATCCAGTACCAATTGTGTAAATCTAGATTGTAAATAGGTAGGGTTTTGAAGGTAATAGTACCTTCTTATTGATTCATGTATATATATATATATATAATTGTCTAGTGTTTAGTAGCCATGGAAAAAGGAAAACTTGGAGCTTGGTGTCAGGATGGGGAGGTGGCAATTCCTTGAAAGACTGGATGTGGGAGAGGGCTTCGCTGCACTCACTTTTTGAGTGGTGGTACCCACTGCTCGGAGGGGGGAGTGTAGTGGGGTTGTCTTGAATAACATCTTGTTTTCTTCTTGTTTCAGGATAACCCACAATGTGGCCCCCATATTGACGGAGTTAGTCTTGCTTAATGCCTGACTAGCTCAGTAGTTTTGATTTTTTTTTTTGATTCAGTAAACTTAGCCTTCAATTTTTAGAAAAGACAAACCTCATTGTTCAAAGTCACAGTTGGCTTCCGCTTGTGGAAGTTCTAGCCTGCCAACTAAATTTGTTAAGAACAAGAAAATTTAAGAAAAAACAGAGTGCCTTGTGATAATGGACATTGCCTGTGCATAACGATGTGCAGGCTAAGGTATTTGTAGGGTCAATAGCTTCAGGTTTTGCTTCTCCATGGCTTAACTATAATAGATAGGTGTGATTGGATTGACCTCAAGTCTAGCTTAAGGATGTTAGGTCCAGTGAGGTCTATTGTGTTGTCTAATTGTACCATTCTAGCATAGGTTAAGTTTTTTATCTTTTTCTGGAAATTCCATTTTTGTTGTCCAGTATTTTTGTCATTGTAATTGTACGCACCATTGTATAACATACCCTTTCAGGGTTTTTGGATTTCCATTTCTTGATCTTAAGCCATGTTTAGATAAGTTCATAACCCATTCTAGCTCTTGTAAATAATTCAAGTTGATTGCTAATAAACCCTTAGAATTCTACCAACTAGTTTTTTTTCAGCCTTTGTCCTTATAGACTGGGGTCGTTACTTTCAAGGATTTCCTTGTGACAAGCCCAGGGTCCTTGAATCAACAATACCTCCAGATTCTCTTTATTATCTGCTTTTATCATCCAGCCACATTTGATTTACTTCACAATCAGTCTGCTAAAATCTTGCTTGCTTGTTGTGTATGCCCATTTTTGGTTGAAGTCCTCAAGTATTGCCAGGTGTACATTGCACACACCTTTCCTGAAGCCAGGGCTTTCCAGGTTCTCAAGTGGACCCAACTCAGACACAGGGTTAATCTTTGGAGATAGCTAGCGGGTCGAGTCCATTTCTTGGTTCAGCAGTGTGGGAGTCTCATTTGCCCCTCAGTGACAGTCAGTGGAGGTGAGAAAAACTTCACCGCCCGGGACCTTCTCGTTTCCCGTCATCAAGAAGTAGCCAAGTTACGGTATTCTAGTTAAGTTCAGTTGCTCTCCCCGCAACATCATCTTGCGGCATCTTTATCCAGCCTCCACTTCCTCACAACCATTTTCAGAGTACCCACCACCTTTCTTCCTTGATTCACTCTACTATCTTCATATGCACTCGTACCTCTTTTGTCCAATAACACACTCCAGATATTTAAAAAGCCTACCATTTCTAGTGTTTCACCATCACATAACATTCTAAATTTCTCTTGCTCTCATTTTCAACCATCTTCTCTCAAACACTGCCACAAAACTCTTAACCTTTTACATATTCAGGGCTGGCCCTAGCAAATGCGAGGCCTAATTCGAGATTTTTAAAGTGGGGCCCTATGGTTAAAGTTACCTACCCATAGTGGGTGCATGCTTACTGAAAGAAAAGAACAATGATTCAACAACAAATATAATTTATTTTGGATGTGATCACATGGAAACCTTTCTGGCTTTCATAGTGGCAAACTCAGCGATGAGGTCTGTATAGATTATACAGACTTCATTGCCGAATTTGCCACTATGAAAGCGAGAAACTAACTATACAGTATAGTTACAGTTTCTCGCAATGTCGTTTTCAATGGAGAGGATCGCCAGATTACTGAGTCAATCCTGCAGCATCGTCGACCGTAAATACGTTTTTATTAATTTCAACTTTGAGAAACTTCTTTCCCCAGATGCAACAGTAACTGGAATAGTCAGTAGTATTTGCAATGCAGTCGTGAAATTCGGGAAATCCACAGAACGATTGTTCAAAGTGATGAAGCCCAATATCTTCAGTGGATCACTTTGTATACTATCTTCTGGAAGAAGTGGTTTCAAGGCTTCCATTTCCTCAGCAAGCATAAATCCATCAATGTCGCGGTCTTCTCCATCAGTCAGTTCAAGTTAGAGATCTTTGCTGTGCTTAAGCAGGTCTGTCTTGGACATCTTTGTGAACATGTACATGAAGCCAAACTTTGAGTGATGTTCTCTCAGTTGTTCAAATCGTCGTTTCAGGGGGGATATGGCAGTGTCTAAAATTGCGTTAAACACAGAAATTTTAAATTTTTCCTCAGCATCTTCAATTGGCTGGTCTTGACCTTCATAGGAAAACAGTCATCTTTCGTCTGACCTGTGTTGTCTTCAATTCTGGCTCGATTTCAAGCTGCTCTGCAATCTCTTTGGCATCTGTTACAGCACTTTGAAATCCACTCTCCCGATATTCTTTCATCCACTTACATGTTCTTTCCAAACTCTCAATGGCACTTGCCAGATGCTTTGAATCACTCTGAAGATCTTTACTCACGTAGTTGACTCGAAAGAGGAGGTCATACCAGAATATGACAGAACAATGAATTTAAAATTCTTCACCTCTTTGCAAAGTGATTCTGCTTCGCTTCTCCCTCAAGGATCTTTTGCTTTTTCAGCAATTTCGACAAGTGCATCATAGATCTTGACAGCTTGATATCGTACAGCTTTGACACTTTGCACACGGCATTCCCATCTTGTCTCGCTCAAGGGCTTCACTGAGAACTCTTTCACATACTTGCAGAAGACTGGCCATCGATGGGTTGAGGCTGAGAAGACATACAGGCGTTGAATAACCCCGAAAAATGAGATGCTTGAACACATGTTTTTGCCATG
Source organism: Bathynomus jamesi (assembly GCA_023014485.1). Taxonomy (NCBI): domain Eukaryota; kingdom Metazoa; phylum Arthropoda; class Malacostraca; order Isopoda; family Cirolanidae; genus Bathynomus; species Bathynomus jamesi. The sequence continues at coordinate 20,389 of JAJOZX010021247.1, read as the reverse complement.
TCTCCAAATAGCAAATTGTAGTTGTGGCATGCGCATCGAGTAAAGAATACTCTTGAATTAATTTCCAGAAGTCGCGCTTCAACGCCTGATGAGTGTCCCTTCATGTTCGCACCATTATCGTATCCTTGTCCACGAATATCACTCATTTTCAGTCCAAGTTCGTGAAGTTCTCTCATCAATACCTCTAGTAGGTTTTCTCCTGTGGTCTCCTTCACCTCAATGAACTTGATGAAATGTTCAAAAATTCCACTTTCAATACCTGATGATCCATCAGAGACATATCGCAAAGTAAGGGACATCTGCTCCTTGTGACTAATGTCGGGTGTGCAATCAAGGGTCACAGAGAAATACTTTGCCATTTTAATTCTGTGTACAATGGTTGCTCGAACTTTGTTTCCCATGAGCGGGATGAGTTCATTCTGGATTTGTCTTCCCAGGTAATGATCATGAATTTCGTTATTGACTATTCTTCTAAGATGGTCTTGCATGACGGGATCAAATCTCGAGATAAGCTCAACCAGTCCAAGGAAGTTGCCATTATTCCATCTGAAGACGGTATCTACTGATCCTCGGAATGCCATGTTGTGTTCACCGAGGTACTGTACAATGGCGAGGAGGCGCTCAAACACATTTTTCCACCTAAGCTTCTCCGTATTGATTCGTTCCTGACTGAGTTGATCCACAGTGCAATTTTTTATCAAACGTTGTTCGAGTTCCATCCATTAGAGAGTCGCCTTCAGATGGCCCTGTGATCTTTCGTGCTCAAAACAGTCTGGAACTAGTATTCACTCAGTAACAGAATCCTCCACACCCCAAGGCATTATTGGAGTTTCCAAATAACTTGCAACAGAAATAAAATATCTGATTCTTAGATTTGAACTGTATTTGTAAATACATTGTTTTTCATGTATTTAAATACTTTAATGAGTATTTAAATACTCAAAATATAAAAATGTAAATACTTTTACTGGTTTAATACACGTTCTGTACTAGCACAGTACGACGCGTCGACAGTGTAGTACAGCATGGTTCATGTTTCAACGTGTCAGTTCAATCAGTTGTGTGCCACTCTTAGTCGAAAGCGGTTGATTTCTTTATCGTGTGCGTGTCATGGCTTCAACAAGCAAATCCGGTGAATCAAACAGTGATATATCTGCAGATAACAATTTAGTGCACCCTCTGTTTGATGGAAAATACTTTAAAATTAAATCTAAAGACGGTAATAAGGTAAAGTGCACCTGCTTGCTGTGTAAACACGAAGTCTCTGCTGCAAGCAATGCTACAACGAATCTGTACACTCATCTGAAGGTAAGTGTTTTTTTAGACATCAAAAAATATCTTGAAATTGACCGAATAATCGTACAAAACTGCTCTGCCTTAAGTGGGCCTGTGTAACTAACTCGTTGCAATCAATCCAATTTGCGATGGAAAATTCATTGATGAAAAAGCTTTTAAAATCGTCTGATCTATCGAGTGGTGTATTTATTTCGAAATTCACCGTGTCCCCTAAAGTAGAAATTTATCAAAACATGAATTAGTGAATGCATATGTTAAAATTTGTATGTATTTAAAATATATTTACAAATGTATTTAAATACAATTGATGTATTTTGTATTTAGTATCTAAATACATTCGTAAAATGTATTTAGTATTTAAATACATTTCTCCCATGTATTTAGTATTTAAATACATTCAATGTATTTATTGCCCAGCTCTGATCATCGATCACTTAGAAAGTAGAGATTTGATTAATAGTAGTCAGCATGGGTTTCGACGCCATAGGTCTTGTTTAACTAATTTGTTAGAATTTTATAACGAAATAGTGCGCGAATACGATAGGCATAGAGCAGCTGACGTTATTTATTTAGATTTTAAAAAGGCGTTCGATACAGTTCCGCATAGGAGACTAATTGCGAAGGTCAAAGCGCACGGTATTCGCGGTCAGGTAGCTAACTGGTTAGAAGAATGGCTTCGTGCTAGGAGACAGAGGGTCGTAGTTAATGGTAGTGAATCGGGGTGGTTAGATGTAGGTAGCGGTGTCCCACAGGGTTCAGTGTTAGGCCCATTGCTATTCGTAATTTACATTAACGACATAGATGTAGGATTGACTAGTAACGTGTCAAAATTCGCGGACGATACTAAAATAGGCGGTAAGGTTGTTAACGAGGACTATAGTAATAGGCTCCAAGACGATGTAAATAGGATTATGGAGTGGACAGATAAGTGGCAGATGCAATTTAACGTAGATAAATGTAAAGTTTTGCATATAAGTTCTCGCAACAATAATTACACGTACACGATGGGTGATAGGGAGTTAGCGAGCGTTGACGAGGAAGTAAATTTAGGCGTGCATGTATCTAAGGATTTAAAGGTTAGGAACCAGTGCCTGGAGTCTTGCGCAAAAGCTAATAGGATGTTAGGCTTGATAGCGCGTAATTTCGAATTTAAATCGAAGGATATTATATTGCCCCTTACAAGTCCCTAGTCAGGCCTCATTTAGAATATGCCGTTCAGTTTTGGTGTCCGTATTTACGCGAGGATGGTGATAGGTTAGAAAGGGTTCAACGTCGTGCCACGAACCTAATTCCGTCATTGCGCAACAAGCCTTATGAAGATAGGATTAAAGAGTTAGACCTGTATTCACTCGAAACTAGGAGATTAAGGGGGAGCTTATTGAAGTTTTTAAAATCGTTAATAACATCGATAACGTAAATTTTGACAAATTGTTCACTTTCGATAATAGTAATACTCGCAATAACGGATTTAAGTTGCGTGGCAGACGTTTCATTACTAATATCGCTAAAAACTTCTTTACGTTTAAAGTAATTGATAAATGGAATAATCTTCCCGCGTCAGTCGTTCATTCTACCAGCGTTAATGTGTTTAAGAACCGTCTTGACAGACATTTTAAAAATATTAACGTTGTTTAAAATAAAAAACAAAGTTAGCAACAGGAGCTCTGGTGGTGGTGCTCGAGGATGAGTCTGTTGACGATAAATGCCAGCTTGTGACATGCCAGCGTGTGATGCCAGCAATAAAAAAAAAAATTTAGATTAACACGAACGTAGATGTAGCTCGTAGCGTAAACTAACCCACTTTTTGTTTAACTTTACCAACTTTTTTTTTTCTCCTTACTTTGCATGTCTGTAACTCTCTTTTCTTGCATGTTTGTAGTTTGCATGGTATGACTGTGAGTTAAGACTGTGTTTGCATGGTTTGTAAGCGTTCTTATTTTACTTCTTTTCATCTTTCACCCCTCTCCTATTTTCTCCGACTATTTTTCTGACTTGTCGGCAGTGGCCGGCGGATGATGATGGTGAGTCTTTTTTCTCTTTTTCTGAATGAATGTTAACCCATGAGTGACAGGTGTTCCTCCTCATTTAACCCCTTATTCTTTTCTCTTCTCTTCTCTTAACCCCCTACTCTTTCCTTTCTCTCGGGCTAACCTTAGAGTGGATCTTAGGGTCTATGTTACCCTTAGCTTCTGTAGATCTGTAGATCTCCAAAGAAAGCCTGTGGATTATACAGTGTTGAAACTCTTCAAGTTGCGTGAAATTTGCATCCTGCTCCTCTTCTAGCCTGGTGTCAAATTCTTGAGTACCCATCTTGCCGAGATCTTGTTCACATTTAGCTTTTCCTACAAAATCCGTTCAAGTGATGATGCCATGGACACACTAATTTGCTAATAGTAATACGTCTGTCTGCCATACTTTCCATTTTCATAAGATTACCAAGGGTCCTATGGAAACTCGGTCACTCTGGAAATTAAAAAGACAAAGATTCAATAAGGAGTCGTTGCTCATTAATGAAGCTGTACTACATATTTATCGAGTTCTGACTATTCCTCGATAGTCAGGCCGGAAACTTACGGGACACCCTTCGTAGATTGGTCGGGCTCAATTTTTAGCTTTCTTGCAATACATTTACTTTTGCTAGTTTCAAGTAAAGTTATTAATGACCAAATCCAAAAGGAACTTCGTTTTATGTTTATTATTGTGAAATTGAATTGTGAGGTTAAAAAGTTTCTAACTTGTGACTAGTACAAACAATGTGAAAAAAGTCGGAAATAAAGAATTAGAATGTCATTATTTTCAATGTATTATTATTAACTGGAAAGTAAAACTTTATGAATTGTAATTTGAGAGAGAATATTTTATAAATATCCAAATAATAATAATAGTTTATCATTAGGTAAGATATTTAACATACTGAAGATTGCTAAACGGCTGTTATTGTGAAGGTTAGGTACAATTTCATCATTTCATGTTACGTTACTGTTGGTAGATATTATGACTGGTATAATATAAACTTTTTTTAAATAAAAACCTTTTTCATAAGACTAAATTTATTTATTTCAAACGTTTTCAATTTTAATTCTAAAATTTACTTTTACATTTACCTAAAACTTTGATCCAGACTGTAATTCAAAATATATGCAAGAACATCGACTAACATTTTTCAAGTAGCAGATTCAGTCAGAATATGACAACATTCAGAATTTAACTTTTTATTATAAGAATGGAAACACGTTTTGCTTTGTAACGTTCAATTCATACTGTTGTGACTAATCACGCCATCAGTCAATATTTATTTTTATTTTAACTTTTTTGCCAGCAGTTATATGCTGAAATAATAATAACTTGTCACTAGTTATTAGTATAAAATACTATAATTTGTTGATTATTAAAATGTTTACTTACTTATTTGTTCCATTTTATTTATCTTTTTTTATATGTAGTTTTTTCGGTCACCAGACTTTTGACGAAGTTGAAGGCCACGCCCATTTTCATACGTGATAATGAGGATGAATTTAATCCTGGTTAGGTGGTAGTACAAGATTGTTTAGCAATTTCCCACATCAACTTTCGTCCAAACAGGGGTCATGGGTGGGGCTTTCAACGTTGTCAAAAAACATGTGGTCCCAAAACTGGTAGTACAAGATTGTTTAGCAATTTCCCACATCAACTTTCGTCCAAACAGGGGTCATGGGTGGGGCTTTCGACGTTGTCAAAAAACATGTGGTCCCAAAACTACATATTACTATCTTTTCTGTTCTTACCAATATATTGGGAATTTTGAAAAAGATTCCTGCCCATTCCCTTCCTAGTATAGTATTTCCAAATTTTGTCATAATTTTGAGTAGCTGCAAGTGAAAATAGTAGATTAGGTTACAGAGCTAAGCCAGACCACTATTAATAACTGGATTAGTTTCAATGCCGAAGTAAGAACATGCCTCTAAGAAAATGGTCTCGAATGGGGAAATGTTTTCTGTATCAGGATTTATCATTCCAACAGTGATTCTCGTACGTGAACAGTAAACCAATCGGTGTACTTTGGATCAAACTAGGAATGTCATAACAGGCGATGTCTTAGCACGTATGAAATTTCGCCATTTTCACAGCCATTAACTGTCGTAACATTTACTTAAGCAGATGATAATACAAAAGTGTTAAATTTTGAATAGTGCAATCGGTTAAAGTCCTGTCTTAAAACTGTTTCTTCCGATAATTATTAGTAAGAAACAGAGTTTAACACTCACTACGGGCATAGCTTGGAAGCGAATTATAACACGTATACCAGCCCCCCCCCCTTTTTTTTCAACCCCAGAGGGTGGAAAAAGAGGCATATACCCTTGGTTTATAAACTACACCCGGAGTTCAGAAAAGATTAGGAGTTGGTTTATTTACCACACCCAGATCTGAGTGCAAATTGGACGTGTTTATATGCCACACCTGAAACGAGAGAGTTAATGAACTTTTTTTTTTTTTTTAACTGACTTAATCATGGACAAGATTTATTCTTGCAAGTCTCAGAGACTAAGACTAAATTAAATACAGAATTAAAGTTTAGGTGTGAACACTCATTACCTCTAAATATATAACTATAAGTAGCTGTACAGTTTCGGAAAAACATTCACCAAGAGCTTTCTGAAAAGCATGAAAAAATACTGATTGGTAATCTGATTTTGAGTATTTTATTATTTTTGGTGATAATAAATTTCAGGAACAAAACATGATCATGAGGTTTGTAGACAATCCGACTGGAGATCAATCAACCTTAGATTTGGTTCTGTCTAATGATAATGAAGTTATTAGAGAACTTACAGCAGGATAGTCATTAGGGAATAGTGACCATTCTATTATATGTTTTAAATAGAATTAAATAGGGATCTAGTCAACAATGATCATTTAGTTTCTTGCTTCTTAAGAGGTGACTACTGTAAATTTAGGGAGTTGTTTGAGTCAATAAAATGAGATAATGAATTTACCAATAAAAATGATATTGAAATGTGGTCTAGATTCAAGGAAATTTTAGAGGATATACTCGTACAATGCAGATGCAGTCCTTTGAGAACTAGCAGGAATAACAAGCTTAGGAAACCTTTGTGGAGATATGAAAATAGCTAAAATGATTAAAAATAAGGAAAGAGCAGTCAGGGAGTTTAAAGGTAGTAATAGCATACAGTAGTGGGTTCAAACAATTACAGGCAGTTAAGAAATAAGGTAAATAGTTTGATTAGGAAGAGTAAAAGACAGTGAAATAAATCTAGCTGAAAATAGCAATAAGGATCCGAAGAATGTTTATATTTTTTATTATATTTTTAAATACAATAAAAAACAGGATAGGATTGCCCCATTAGAACATGATGGTTGGGTTTATAAAAAAACTATATAGGGTTATGTATGTATGATTGCCGTTACCCTCATCCGTTTGAAATTTCCAGCAGATATTGGTGGAGAATTGATGACAAAAACCCTACGTCTTTTCGTTAAAAAGTTGTGTTTGAGGAGGTTGTTAGAAAATCTAGAAGAGGAAGAGCCATTGTTGTCCCAAGGCGATATGATGACTAAGCTGATTGATGCAGCATTGCTTGTATATATTAAGTTAAGGTGTATATATATCCATCTCATAATTGTAAGGTTAGTGAAAAATTCACTTAATTTAGAGCTAGCATTTTTGGGCTCTTGTGGCATCATGGTTTGGGCACTCTTGTGGCATCATGTTTTTGGGGCGCTGCGCGTCCTTCCTACTAGTTTGTTGAATGCGACACTTACAGGGCGTGGTCTTATAGAGAGCTCTCTTGCAATTCAGTTTGGTTGTTTAGATACAAGCTTGTTGCATCGTGCAATGGTGCAAGTTGTGTTTTTGTAAGGTTTAGAAAGAAGACCATAAATAGTGCCCCTTTTGTTTTTATCTTAATTTTGTGCAACTGAGGCCTAAGGTAGGCCCACATCGAGTCAGCAACCCTGAGGTAGGACCTAATAGAACCTCCAAGTCCGTAAGTTTTTAGTCTATGAGGTGACGTGTGTGTGTATATATATATATGTATATACTGTAGTCTAAAGTCACTAAAGGGAAAAATCACTAAAAGAAAGCTGAATGGCAACACGAAGGGATAAAGAGAGCAACGCGGCTGTTCGTTTTGTTTTTGGTTGGACTAGAGCATGGTTATTCATATCTGACTAAATCGTTGGTGCTAAGTTTAATAATAGTTAGGGGTAATGTCTACAGCTTCTAAATTAGTAAAGTTAGAGAGTTTAGGTAGACTGCTTTGTGGGGCGCAGGAAATCTATGGTAGGCCCTAAAGAATATCTAATTCAACGTACCGGTAAGTGCCTTTGTTTGTTGTTTAGAAACCTAGTAACTTAGCGGGGTCACTAACCCCAAGCTATTACAGTCTAGCTTCACTTGGGCTGTAGGTTAAACTGGCCCTTTAGGGCTTGGCCGTTCACAGCTCAGCTGGGATTCTGAACCCAATAAAATAAAATAAAAAAATAACAGAGGTCTTCAAAAGACCTTAAGTAGTGGGTTTTTTTTGGTTAATGTTTAATTTATATGTCTTCGGTATTTAGCGCTGCCTTATGGTAAAGAAGGAAATTACCATACCTTATTATTTCGTTGGGCCTCGCTTCTGGTTGTAGGGCGCGCGGCTCTCTTTCGATGTAGGTGATGGGGTTACGCAACGAGTTTATTCGGTTTAATTAATATAGGCAACACTATACTTAAATACCTGAAGGAATAGGCCTATCCTTTTGTGTTATTAGTTTTATATTATTAGGTATTCACTCAGAACTTATAGGAAGATTAAGCACTTCTTCCTTGCCTAAAGCATCGCTCGAAACTAGACAGCTCTGAGATGAAGTCTTTGTCTTAAAAATTCGCTGACTTTACAAAGTCTCCAGACGTCTAATTTTTGTGTTTTCATTATTTCTTCTCTCAAAGTAATTCTCATGCGTCAGCAATGGAAAATTATGATACGAAATAACACTTTTTTTCCTTGTTATGTGGACCCAATGCCTACATATTGGGTTCCATTGTATGACAATTATTTCCATTCCCAATAGGCTATGTCGCCAATCCCGAGGCAATTTTGTAGTTATTGAATTCGATAAATTAATGATTTGTATTTAATTAAGAAATAAAGGTACCATATACGATACCATATTAAAGGCGTGTATAGTTTTTTCATAGGATTCTTGAAAATGATCAGGATATTGTTGGTATTTTTAAAGATTATTTTAGCCCTGTTTTTACTGAAGAAAATTTTATTCATTTTTATTTTGATTCTTTAGATTTTCTAAACTCTGGTATTCTTGAAAAGTTTTAAATAAAGGATGATGATGTCAGGTAATTAATTAACACACTGAAACCAGACAAAGCTGCTGGTTCTGATAAGGTTTATGCTAGGATTCTCAAAGAGGAGGAGGATACCTTACCTGAAGCACCAGTTTAATTATGCAGCGGTACCTGAAGATTGGAAAAAACAAATGTATCCATTTATAAAAAGGGTAGAAAATTATAGGCTTGTTAGTTTAACATCATTTGGGTAATTCTAATCTTATTACAAGTTCCCAACATGGATTTGGGTAATGTTGGTTTTTTTTTTATGCCCCGGACAGACAGGAAATTCAGAGAAGCACGAAAGCGATAGATTTAGGGGTTATAATGTCCGATGATGCGAAATTCGAGACACAAAATCAGATTGCGATAAACAAAGCAAAAAGAGTCGCGGGACCTAAGAACCTTTAAAAGAAGGGACAAGACAGTAATGATTCCTCTGTTGAACTGTTGAAAACACTGATCATACCACTGATTATACCAAAACTTGAATACTGCTCAGTAGGGCGGCTCGTTTTTACACTTTTTTCGATATTTGATTGGGGGTAGTGCGGAAAAGTTGCGATTTGGAGAGAAAATAAAGTGTGTAAAATTTTTTGATCTACGTCAATACCTTCCGGTGGCGGCGAGTCCTTAAAAATCGAAAAATAGGCCTAAAAACATAAATTTTTTATATAATTTTATATAATTTTTATATAATGTTCATTGTTCAATGACTGCTATTAATTTATTCAAGCCTATAATAGTGTTCTCAGGGTTGTTTGCACAGAAATATACCGGAATTAACATTTGTATAACATCTTGTTAAAACTTGCTTTAAATCAATATTTTGGATATTTTAACGGCTAAGACGCCACCGGAAGTTATTAACAGATTGTGCTGAAATTTTTATTGTTTATTTTGTAAGTCTTTAAAACCATTTTCCAATCTACCCCGTTAGGCCTATTTTTCGATTTTTAAGGACTCGCCGCCACCGGAAGGTATTGACGTAGATCAAAAAAATTTTACACACTTTATTTTCTCTCCAAATCGCAACTTTTCCGCACTACCCCCATTCAAATATCGAAAAAAGTGTAAAAACGAGCCGCCCTACTGCTCAGTCTTGACGTCCCCATACAAGAAGGAAGAAATTAATAAACTAGAAGATATCCAGAGACATTTCACAGTCAAGATCGATGGCTGCAAAGAACTCAACCACTGGGAAAGACTACGTAAACTAAATCTGTACGCCCTGGAAAGAAGAGAGAGGTACATCATAATCTACATGTGGAAAATGATCGAAAAACTGGTACCAAACCTCAAACTAAACCCAATTACCATCCAAACAAGGCTGGAAAATACAACAGGCAGAATGTGTAGTGTTCCCAAATTAAATGCCCGACAAAGGACCTCTTCAATACTGAAGGAAAACAGCTTGGTTGTCAGGGGGCCAAGACTTTCTAACCAACTTCCAAACGACCTCAGGAGCGTGACAGGAGTCAAAGTTGAAGTCTTCAAACGAAGACTAGATTCCTGGCTCAGGACGGTCCAAGATGAGCCAGGTGTACCTTGCTATGTGCGGTGGAGAGCGGAAGAGAGCAACTCGCTCCTCCACCAAGCCAGGCCTAGAGGTGGGGGCCACTAGCTTGTCCTTCGTGTGAAGAGAGACCAACGCGCAGAACTGCTCCGAGGTTACGAGGTGTTCACACAGGCGTCCTGGTGGGCCGGCGCGCCCCCATCTGTAAACATGGCAGAATTCCACATTTGTAGCATTTCATACACCAAGTGTGTTTTCGCTTTCAGACCTCGTCAGAAATAAGGGAGACAGAAGTATTTAAATTTGGGACTCGAACAAATTTCCTCCATTCCGATCTATCCAACCTACTTGCATCCACGCTTCTTCACGCACTCATTCGCCATGTCCATCCATCACTCAATAATTTAAGGCATCGTTCTTCGTTCAACTTCTTGAGCTCAGAAGTAAATATTAAGTTAGTCTATTTCCTTCTATGTCCTCCAAGATAGGTCTAGAAATCATGGCTTTTTAAAAAATCGAATAGAAGGGATTTTGTTGGTAGTCATATGTTCTATAAAGACATGTGTAGCTATTATTGGTGACTTTAATGCTAATGTGCTTATTGATAATTCTTTGTTTAGCAACCACTTAAAAGCCTTCTGTGAAGATAATAACTTGACCTTTTCATCCATGTGTAGTCTTCCTGGTGATAGCTTTACTTATGTTAGTGATAGTTGGCACACCACCTCATGGTTGGATCATTGTATTTGTACACCTGATGCAAATCAGGCAGTTCTGAATATGGCAGTTTTGTACTCCTATGCTGGTTCTGACCACATGTCCCTGGTCCAAAGTTGATGATAATTTCTCTCTCCTTATTAAATATTGTTTGTTTGGCTGTAGGCCAAGCTGGTGACCCCTAATTATTCATTTTAAGATCATCATTCATAAATTATAGTAAGCCTGCTTTCTTAGCCACATCAAATCGGTGATCCGTAGGCCACTATAAATTGGTTGACCCTGGAGTGACTATAAATTGGTGACTCCAGCCTTATCATTAACAATCATTCATTATCAATCAATTAACCATTATCATTATTATAGTGCCAATTTTACGCTATAAACCGGTAACATCAAATTGGTTAACCGTAGGCTACTATACATGTAAAGCGAAGTTAGACTAGTCCAAAGTTGATGATGAGGGAAAACAACAGTATTGTAATAAGTCTGATGTATTGCTAAGTAATATATCTATCCCTAATGATGCTCTAGCTTGTCAGGATGTAAACTATAGAATTCAAACACATATTTTGGCATTTAAAGACATGTATGAACAAATTGTTTCCTTTTTCAATAATGCTAGCCTAGACTTAAATACCTTTAGAAGAAAAAAATTATACATGTAGACCTGGCTCGAGCGATTATGTGGCTGAACTTCACATTAAAAAAGCATCTCTGGATGCATTATGGTGTGAACAAGGGAATCCAAGGCAAGGCCCTGTATTACAACAAAAACAGAGGGCTAATGCCAGGTTTAAGTATGCATTAAGGTATATAAAAATCATGATGAGTTAAGTGGGGATGCTCTGGCTAGAAAGCTTGCCAGTAAGAATCCAAGAAACTTTTGGGGCGAATTAAAAACAATGAATAATAGTGCAATGTCTCTCCCTGCTAATATTGAATATGTAACTGGGACTGAGAATATAGTCAAATTATGGAAGGAACACTACAGTGAGTTATTCAACTCTGTACATAAGAACAATAATGTTAATTGTGATGCTACCTATAGTCCAAATATAAGAGTTAGTGTATTTGAGACTAAACAGGCCATAAAATGTTTAGATTATAACAAATCATGTGGTATTGATGGTATTTCTGCTGAGCATCTGAAATTTAGTAGTGACAGATAGTGCCTCTGTTAGCTTTGTGCTTTACAGGTTTACTCATACATGGTGTTTTGCCAGATACAATGTTATCCGTTGTTTTGGTGCCAGTACTCAAAGATACAAAGGGTAAAATCAACAGTAAAGATAACTATAGGTCAGTAACCCTTGGCCAGTATTACGTCTGAAGTGTTTGAATATATACTCATTAATAGACTTGAATGTTACCTGTATACTAGTGATAACCAATTTGGTTTAAAAAAGAAACACAGTATTGATATGTGTGTGTGTGTGTGTGTGTGTGTGTGTGTGTGTGCCTTGAAGGAAATGGTCTGTAAATACCAAATTCTAAATGCTAATGTATTTTTGTGTTTCCTGGATGCATTTGATCGTGTTAATCATGACAAATTATTCATGAAACTTGTAAATCGTAATGTACCTGGTTACTTCGTCCGTATATTAATATTCTGGCATAATCACCAGATAATGATTGTTGTTAGAAAATCTAGAAGAGGAAGAACCACTGTTGTCCCAAGGCGATATGATGACTAAGCTGATTGATGCAGCATTGCTTGTATATATTAAGTTAAGGTGTATATATATATCCATCTCATAATTGTAAGGTTAGTGAAAAATTCACTTAATTTAGAGCTCTCTTGCAATTCAGGTTGGTTGTTTAGATACAAGATTGTTGCATCGTGCAATAGTGCAGGTTGTGTTGTTATTGCAAGGTTTAGAAAGAAGACCATAAATAGTGCCCCTTTTGTTTTTTATCTTAAATTCATGCAACTGAGGCCTAAGGTAGGCCCACATCGAGTCAGCAACCCTGAGGTAGGACCTAATAGGACCTCCAAGTCCGTAAGTTTTTAATTCTAGCTTAACTTGGGCTGTAGGTTGAACTGGCCCTTCAGAGCTTGGCCGTTCACGGCTCAGCTGGGATTTTGAACCCAATAAAAAAAAAAAATAATAACATGGTCCTTCCGAACCGGATTCTAGCCCAAGTTAGGCCTAGACGGGTTGAGCATAATTGAGTTAAGGTCCCAGGGTAGAAAGTTTGGTCGCCCAATTGCGAAACTTGGCCACTCGTCTGTCGTTGTTTTTGGCCTACATTTTTACCGGTTTGGTTAATTTTGGTTTATTATTAAGTTAAGGTCCCAGGGTAGAAAGTTTGGTCGCCCAATTGCGAAACTTGGCCACTCGTCTGTCGTTGTTTTTGGCCTACATTTTTATCGGTTTGGTTAATTTTGGTTTATTATTCGTAGGCGAAGGTTGCAGACTTCGGTGCGCCAGTTACTTGGGTGGAAAATTTGGTATTCCATACTGGTGGTTGGTCAGTACCCCACCCAGCATTTCAGTTTATTTGAAAAAGCAAAATTTGCGTTTGATCAGTTTGGTTAAGTATTTTTGCCAATTCAGCCCAATTGTTGTTTGCATTGAAGATGAGTGCAGCTGAATTAAACAAGTTTAAAAAAAGGAGAAGCGCCTACAAAGGTCTAATTACAAAGGTCATTGCCACTATAGATTCTGCCATAGAACAAGAGGATTTAAGCTTAGTGACTGCGCAGCTTTCCATATTAGAAACTAAAAAGGTTGCTCTAAGTGAAGGAAATGTTAAAATTGAGGCTCTTTTAGAAGAGGATCAAATAGAAAATAACATAATTTACTTTGAAGAGATTATTGATGATATAATTAAAGTATGCCACCGAGCAAAAGAGTTTAGCAGCTCAGTACAGTTAGAGACCAGGTCTAATAATGAAACACAACACTCAACAAATGGTGTTTGTGAAGTTAAGGTTAACAGATCTGCAGTTCAATTACCGAGGCTTGTACTCAAAACATTTTCTGGGAGTATTCAGGAATGGCGAGGATGGGCAGACAGTTTTCAATCAGCAGTTCATTCTAGTCAAGTGTTAAGTGCGGTGGAGAAGTTTAATTATTTGCAGTCCCTCTTGGAAGGGAGGCAGCAAAGACAATAGCAGGATTAGCATTAACAGAGGCTAATTATAATGTGGCTTGGGATATATTAAAGAAACGGTTTGGTAAGCCAGAGATCTTAATTAAAAGCCACCTCCGTGAACTTTTAACTATACCGCCTGTTAATAATCCCAATAGTGTCAAGGAGTTACGGCAGTTATATGATGAATTTGAAGTTAGAACTAGTCCCTGGACAACTTGAGTGTACGAATGGAAAGGTATGGTATAATGTTGGTCACTATACTGGAGTCTAAATTGCAGAGCTGGGCACTTGCGGCATATTGCGGTACTGCGGTACTGCTGCACTACCAAACCTGTACCAAACCGTTACGCGGAAATTTGAATGCGGTAGCGGTACTGCGGTACTTTCAGCGATCCTTTGCGGTACTGCGTTATGGGGGCCCGGGGTGGTAGTGCGGTGGTACCGCAAGTACCGCAGTACCGCAAAATATGCCGCAAATGCCCAGCTCTGCTAAATTGCCTAGTTCAATTTTGCTTGAATTAAGTAGGGGAGACTCTACAGAACATGTGTACATCCCCCTTCAGCAGATGTTAAGTCTTTTAGGCACAGAATTAGCAAGACGAGAGGGAATTGAGTTTGCACAGTGGGATGTTAAACAAGGGGACAAAGGCAGGCACAGCACCAAGGTTTCTACAAAAAGGAATAGCCCAGGTACAGTGTCAGTGTCAAGGGAATCAAGGAATGCATATTTTGCGAAGGCAACCACAAGTCATATAAATGTGAGGTGGCTGAGGCTTTACCCCTTGAGGAGAGAAAGGACAGGGTAACTAAGTCCACAGCATGTTTTAAATGTTTTTTGAAAGGTCACAGAGCAAGGTTTTGTAAGTTTAAAATTTTGTGCAAAAAATGTCGTGGCAGGCATCAGCCATTATTGTGTGAAAACACTCCTAGTAGGTCTACCCCAGAAGTAGAGATATCAGTGGCACATGCTAGTTCTATGAATGGGAGTAAAAGTAAAGGGGGATTATTGCAAACAGCTGCAGCATTATTAATTGGGAATGATGGAGAAGCTACTGTAAGAGTGTTGTTTGATAGTGGTAGCTAGTGTAGCTTTATTAAGACCAGGATTTCCAGAAAATTGAAGTTTAAAGAACTTAAGAGGGAAAATTTAAGAATTTCTGGGTTTGGGGGTTCCGTTCAAAACCGAACCAAATTTAAGAAGGTAGAAGTTCTGGTTAAGGGGTTGTTACCACAAAGTCCCACTATCAAGGTCCAAGCTGTAGAGATTGAGGAACTTTGTGCTCCAGTCACTACTTGTTTAGATATGGCATGTGTCCAAGAATTGCAAGTTAAAGGAATTAATTTGGGCAATAATAAGTTTGAAGGAACAGAAGATATTAGTCTTTTGATTGGAGCTGACTATTATTGGGACTTCATCACTGGTAATATTGTCCGCACATCTCGAGGCCCGGTAGCTATTGAAAGTAAGCTAGGCTGGATGCTACATGGTAGCTATTGCAATAAAATGGAGGTTAAAGCTCTTTTTGTTAAGATTGAGGAGAACAGCCATGGTTTGGAAAGGCATTTGAAAGCGTTTTGGGAACTTGAATCCATTGGCATAAAGGACAAACAGGCAAGTACAGTGAACAATGATGTTTTAGAGCAATTTGAAAAAGGGATTGGGTTTAGAGATGGTTGCTATGAAGTTGGCCTCCCTTGGAAGGATTCTTGCAAACCCGGTTCAAACCTTCAGCTAGCTAATCGGAGGTTGGAGACTTCATTGTACAGGCTAAGAAAAAATGAGGAGTTGTTAATTGAATACAATGAGGCCATCCTAACAGTGGTGGGCACGCGCAACGATTTTTGTAGCGCCGCAACCGCAACCGCAACTCTGCTGAAATAGTTGCGCCGCAAGCGCAAGCGCAACCCTTTTCAAAAAGTTGCGCCGCAAGCGCAAGCGCAACCAAAAATGTTGCGCCGCTTGCGGCGCAACTGCCCACCTTTGCATTTAACGTATATCTGCAGTGGTGGGCACGCGCAACGATTTTTGTAGCGCCGCAGCCGCAACCGCAACTTTGCTGAAATAGTTGCGCCGCACGCGCAAGCGCAACCCTTTTCAAAAAGTTGCGCCGCAAGCGCAAGCGCAACCAAAAATGTTGCGCCGCAAGTTGCGCCGCAACCTTTTGCGGCGCAACTGCCCACCTTTGCATCCTAAGCTATGTAAGGGAGGGCTATGCTGGAAGGGTGCAAGGTGAGCTGGTGAGCCAGGAGACACATTATCTGCCACACCATGCAGTGGTACGGCGAGACAAAACTACCACCAAACTGAGGGTAGTTTTTGATGGCTCAGCCAACCCCAAAGGTGGTGTGTCCTTGAATGACTGGTTGGATGCTGGGCCAAATTTAAATGCAGATTTATTTTCCTTGTTACTGAGATTCAGGTTTGGTGAGTAGAGTAGCATTGACTGCAGATGTGAAGCAAGCCTTTTTGCGGATAAAGTTAAAACCAGAGGACAGAGATGCAGTAAGGTATCTGTGGGTGGATACGAAAAACTTGTTGGAAAATGAACCTAAGGTTCAAGCATATAGAATGAAGTCAGTGTTGTTTGGCTTCAGCTCTACTCCATTTCTGTTGGCAGCTACTATGCAATACCATTTTAAGAACTATTCTGAAGTCTATCCTAACACTATTGAACACATAAGGAAATCTTTTATGTTGATGATTTGCTGTGTTCCGTGGATAATACAGAAATGGCTAAACAGATATTCATGGAGGCTAGAGCTATAATGAGGGAGGCTGGGATGGAGCTTAGAAAATGGCAGACCAATCATTCTCAATTACAAGAGTTTATGAGTCAGTCCTGTGTAGTACCTGATTGTTAGAAAATCTAGAAGAGGAAGAACCATTGTTGTCCCAAGGCGATATGATGACTAAGCTGATTGATGCAGCATTGCTTGTATATATTAAGTTAAGGTGTGTATATATCCATCTCATAATTGTAAGGTTAGTGAAAAATTCACTTAATTTAGAGCTAGCATTTTTGGGCTTTTGTGGCATCAGTGTTTGGGACGCTGGTGGCATCATTTTGGGGCGCTGCGCGTCTTTTCTACTCGTTTGTGGGATGTCTACGTACAGGGTGTGGTCTTGTAGAGAGCTCTCTTGCAATTCAGTTTGGTTGTTTAGATACAAGATTGTTGCACCGTGCAATAGTCCAGGTTGCGTTGTTGTTGCAAGGTTGAGAAAGAAGACCATAAATAGTACCCTTTTTGTTTACATTAAATTCATGTAACTAAGGTCTAAGGTAGGCCCGCATCGAGTCAGCAACCCTAAGGTAGGACCTAATAGGATCTCAAATCCGTAAGTTTTAATTTTAGCTTAACTTGGGCTGTAGGTAGCACTGGCCCTTTAGAATTTGGCCGTTCACGGCTCAGCTGGGATTTTGAACCCGATAAATAAATAAAATAACATGGTCCTTCAGAACCGGATTCTACCCCAAGACTGAGTCAGTGACTATTTTTCGGCAAAGTTCTGATTGTGCAAATTGTAGCCCAAGTTAGGCCTAGACGGGTTGAGTATTATTGAGTTAAGGTCGCAGGGTAAAAAGTTTGGTCGCCCAATTGCGAAACTTGGCCAGTCGTCTGTCGTTGTTTTGGCCTACATTTTACCGGTTTGGTTAATTTGGGTTATTATTCAATTAAGGTCCCAGGGTAGAAAGTTTGGTCGCCCAATTGCGAAACTTGGCCAGTCGTCTGTCGTTTTGGCCTACATTTAACCAGTTTGGTTAATTTTGGGTTATTATTGAATTAAGGTCCCAGGGTAGAAAGTTTGGTCGCCCAATTGCGAAACTTGGCCAGTCGTCTGTCGTTGTTTTGGCCTACATTTTACCGGTTTGGTTAATTTGGGTTATTATTCAATTAAGGTCCCAGGGTAGAAAGTTTGGTCGCCCAATTGCGAAACTTGGCCACTCGTCTGTCGTTGTTTTGGCCTACATTTTACCGGTTTGGTTAATTTTGGGTTATTATTCAATTAAGGTCCCAGGGTAGAAAGTTTAGTCGCCCAATTGCGAAACTTGGCCAGTCGTCTGTCGTTGTTTTTGGCCTACATTTTACCGGTTTGGTTAATTTTGGGTTATTATTGAATTAAGGTCCCAGGGTAGAAAGTTTGGTCGGCCAATTGCGAAACTTGGCCAGTCGTCTGTCGTTGTTTTTGGCCTACATTTTACCGGTTTGGTTAATTTTGGGTTATTATTGAATTAAGGTCCTGGGGTGGAAAATTTGGTATTCTATACTGGTGTTTGTTAGTACCCCACCCAGCAATTCAGTTTATTTGAAAGTAAAATTTGCGTTTGATCAGTTTGGTTAAATATTTCTGCCAATTCAGCTCATTTGGCATTGAGCCCAATTGTTGTTTGCATTGAAGATGAGTGCATCTGAATTGAACAAATTTATAAAAAGGAGAAGCGCCTACAAAGGTCTAATTACAAAGGTCATTGCCACTATAGATTCTGCCATAGAACAAGAGGATTTACGCTAGTGACTGCGCAGCTTTCCATATTAGAAACTAAAAAGGTTGCTCTAAGTGAGGTAAATGTTAAAATTGAAGCTCTTATAGAAGAGGATGAAATAGAAAATAACATAATTTACTTTGAAGAGATTATTGATGATATAATTAAAGTAGGCCTCCGAGCAAAGGAGTTTAGCAGCTCAGTACAGTTAGAGACCAGGTCTAATAATGAAACACAACACGCAACAAATGATGTTTGTGAAGTTAAGGTTAACGGATCTGTAGTTCAATTACCGAGGCTTGTACTCAAAACATTTTCTGGGAGTATTCAGGAATGGCAAGGATGGGCAGACAGTTTTCAATCAGCAGTTCATTCTAGTCAAGTGTTAAGTGCCGTGGAGAAGTTTAATTATTTGCGGTCCCTCTTGGAAGGGGAGGCAGCAAAGACTATAGCAGGATTAGCATTAACAGAGGCTAATTATAATGTGGCTTGGGATATATTAAAGAAACGGTTTGGTAAGCCAGAGATCTTAATTAAAAGCCACCTCCGTGCACTTTTAGCTATACCTCCTGTTAATAATCCTAATAGTGTCAAGGAGTTACGGCAGTTATATGATGAATTTGAAATTAGAACTAGGTCCCTGGACAACTTGGGTGTAGGAATGGAAAGGTATGGTATAATGTTGGTTCCTACACTGGAGTCTAAATTGCCTAGCTCAATTTTGCTTGAATTAAGTAGGGGACACTCTGCAGAACATGTGTACATCCCCCTTCAGCAGATGTTAAGTCTTTTAGGCACAGAATTAGCAAGACGAGAGGGAGTTGAGTTTGCACAGTGGGATGGTAAACAAGGGGACAGAGGCAGGCACAGCACCAAAGTTTCCACAAAAAGGAATAGCCCAGGTACAGTGTCAGCTCTACATGCATCCTCTGAGAATAAATTAAAGGGAATCAAGGAATGCATATTTTGCGAAGGCAACCACAAGTCATATAAATGTGAGGTGGCTGAGGCTTTACCCTTGAGGAGAGAAAGGACAGGGTAACTAAGTCCACAGCATGTTTTAAATGTTTTTTGAAAGGTCATAGAGCAAGGTTTTGTAAGTTTAAAATTTTGTGCAAAAAATGTCACGGTAGGCATCAGCCATTATTGTGTGAAAACACTCCTATTAGGCCTACCCCAGAAGTAGAGACATCAGTGACACATGCCATTGCTATGCAAGGGAGTAAAAGTAAAGGGGGATTATTGCAAACAACTGCAGCCTTATTAATTGGGAATGAGATGAGAGAGAAGCTACTGTAAGAGTGTTGTTTGATAGTGGTAGCCAGTGTAGTTTTACTAAGACCAGAATTTCCAGAAAATTGAAGTTTAAAGAACTTAAGAGGGAAAATTTACGAATTTCTGGGTTTGGGGGTTCCGTTCAAAACCGAACCAAATTTAAGAAGGTAGAAGTTTTGGTTAAGGGTTGTTACCGCAAAGTCCCACTATCAAGGTCCAAGCTGTAGAGATTGAGGAACTTTGTGCTCCAGTCACTACTTGTTTAGATATGGCATGTGTCCAAGAATTGCAAGTTAAAGGAATTAATTTGGGCAATAATACGTTTGAAGGAACAGAAGATAGTCTTTTGATTGGAGCTGACTATTATTGGGACTTCATCACTGGTAATATTGTCCGTACTTCTCAAGGCCCGGTAGCTATTGAAAGTAAGCTAGGCTGGATGCTACATGGTAGTTATTGCAATGAAATGGAAGTTAAGGCTCTTTTTGTTAAGATTGAGGAGAACAGCCATGGTCTGGAAAGGCATTTGAAAGCGTTTTGGGAACTTGAATCTATTGGCATAAAGGACAAACAGGCAAGTACAGTGAACAATGAGGTTTTAGAGCAATTTGAAAAAGGGATTGGGTTTAGAGATGGTTGCTATGAAGTTGGCCTACCATGGAAGGATTCTTGCAA
>JAJOZX010021246.1:0-36520 GCA_023014485.1 Bathynomus jamesi | reverse complement strand
CAGGAAACACGATGTAGTAGAGATCCACCATCCAATACGTACTGGTCTGTGCACTGAATTTCTTGAACTTCTTCCATGCGTAAAATGTCAGTGTATTTGATTATTGCATGAGCTAGCTGAGACTTATCGGGTTTCCTCAAGATACTTCGTGATTCGAACAATGCAGGAGGATATGCACACATGACATCTTCAAGATTCATGTCTCCGCCAGTGGCAACAGTCATCATTCTCTGAAACAGTAGTGCAGGATCTACTTCTATATCTGAAGCATCAGTGATCACAACGGCAGAAGCAGATCCTAGTGTTTTCACTTTGTCAGATCTTTTGGCAGAATATGTAAAGGCTTGTTTCCCAATCATTTTTACGACAATGTTCGTACCGATTGAATGCAATTGATGAACGTTAACTCCAGGATCAGCAGTTAGCCCTGTTACAATGTTGCAGAGACCCGAGGTAGAATGGAATGGGGATAAGGATTCCAGACGTTCAAGTACTTTCTTCATGTCATTACTGTCCCTGATTTGTCTACTTCCCCTCATTTCCTTGTGCTGTTCACTACTTTCCAACAAAACTCTTGTGTATTCCTGCATTGCTAAGTTATAAGTGGAACACAGAGGCATAGAAAAGAGCCACGTTGTCCTTTGGATGTCTGTAAATCCACTTCCGCGTGTCAGTCCGCCTCTGCTTTTCAGGGAACGCATTAGTACTTGTTCTATCACCAGGTCTGTGCCGAGTCCGGCCCATAATCTGTCGCTTCTTCTTACCACAAACTTACCTTCCTGGAACATTTTGTTAACGGCTGGATTTTCAGAAGGCAAACTTAACATTTTCTGCAGGTACAGGTATATCGATTTCAGGTAATTGTGATGTCCGGCTGCTGCAATTATGGGGATGGTCTCCAGCATAGCTATAGCTTGCAAGTGAAAATCCCACGAGCCGGTTCTGTCTGCTGTTATCAAGGAACGTGCAATGTTGATCATTCGCTGATATTCCAACCAGAGTTGACTTGTTTGCGAAGTAGATTGTAGGTCAGTTTTCTTCGCATCCAAAGTGGTAGCAATCTGAGACAATGCATTCGAAGATTCCACATCCTCAACTGATTGTTTGGCGGTCATAACATCGTCGAGCAGGTCACAAGCTTCCTTATGGAGGTCATGAGGAGTTCCATCTTCATTACGAGGGAAAACGTCTGCGACTAGTAAGGTACTAAGAGCTGCATCTACTATCATATGACCACGTATCGCTCTTGAAACAGCTTTTCCAGACATCATGTGTTGCACGGCATTTGGTCCGTATATTTCTTGAAGTACTTCAGACAATCCTGAACCATTCATAAGAGTACCGACTGCTCCCAAAAGATTCATCAGAGTGTGAAATGATCCCAGCATTAAAACAATGTCCTGCAGGTCTCTCTGTTCATTGATGATTTGGGAAGCTTTCCAGAACAAAGGCTGATCAAAGGTAATAATGCATGGGACTTTTTGATCGCGTGCTATCTTGCTCAAATATAGTAATGTCGAAAATATGCAGGTCATGTCAGTTGGCGACATATCTATGATGGGAAGGAACGTGATCGACGCCACACCTGGATGTGAGACACTTGATCCACCGTGAATTGCCTGCATTGTTCCGGACCAACTTGGACCTGATCTTTCTGCTGAAGATATCTGCCAGAGAAGACTAAGTCGACTTATGGTGGCAGTGGGTACTGGAAGTTCGCGGAATGAGATGTCCCTCAACATGCTTCTCGCGTGTCTATATTCCCTAATGTCAACGGTTGCAATCTTCTTAATGTCATTGTCACCAACATTACGCCTGTGAATAGAAGGGTGGATCTTGATCTTCGGAGTTATTGCGGCAATCATACCCATTCCATGAAAGGTATTCTTCCCATCCAAAGTGCAGACATCATGATCGACGTTATCTGCTGCTAGAAGGACTGCAGTGTTTTCATCAACAGTAAAAGAGCCAGACCCACTTGCCAGCGCCGCGTTTCTTTCGAATCTTGTTACTTCTGCATACGACGAACAGTAACCCAGCTGATGGAGAACGTCAATAAGGTACCTTGACCTAAAGTTGTGGTGTAGCTGAACCGACAAACCGATCTGTAGTGGACATAGTAATCCTCTAGGACGGGTTGCTTGCATAATGCTCTGCCCAATTGCACCTATTTTTCTTGAAGCATCCTGTCCCGCAAATGCTTTTGATAATAGCAATTTCAGACTGTTGGGAATGTAATCAAGAGCACTTTCTGCAGTGATGTCATTTGGAGATGGATACACATCTTTTCTAGGCGAGTCGACAGACTTGATATCACTTCTGATTATTTTTGCAGCAGCTTCTACTAGGTAAATCTTCTGTAGCTCTATAGCTATATCACATTCTTTCGACTTTTTGTGATAATCTATAAGAATTTCATTAGCTGTCTCTCGTAGTGTTACTACATCTGCCTTCCCACTTTCACCTGATATTATGATCTTGTCTCCGTAACGTTCTAAAAGCTTTCTCTTCATGTGCCTGCGTTCGTAGACAGAGCTCTGACTTCCTTGAAGATATTCCTCCATTTTGGAAATTAGGTCTCCAATCAACAGTTGTTCATCATCATTCTCTTCCAGGTAAGCACAGGTCTGAAGGAATGCTTGGTGTTGCTCTTCATTAGTTGGTCTCCCTTTCTTCGAATCATGATCGTCGGAGGAGTATGCGCGAGGAATGTTTTTTCCACTTCGAAAATTTACGCTGCAGGTGTGATGGTAGACACAATCTGCAGCAGGAAGATCACGAAGATAATACTCCAGACGGCCTTTTACATTAAACGACCATTCATCGCAGCGGCTTTCACAGCACCTTTTTATGGTTTCGGAGAACTCTGTAGTTCTTATTTTGACATGCTCTGATTTTGGTTTGTGTTTGGAAAAAAAGTCCACAAAGGTATCACAAAACCAACAGTGAGTAGCACTGGAAAATGCGTATTCATGAAAACGAGCACTTTTCCTTGGTATTGCCTCGGCTACGGTCTGTCGCTTCTTTATTTCAATGGTCTTTTTATCCGTAAACCTTTTCCTACATACAACGTGAACACTTATTCCAGCTGTTGCAACAACATCGCTTCCACGGCTGCGGCTGGATGCATTTATACCATCTGCTCCTTTTTGCGAGATGTGAACCACTTCCTGTCCGCTGTCCAATTTCTCCTTACAAATCACGCACAATTCTTCAGGGGTCTGCATTCTTGAAGGCGGACGCACACCGAGTCAGCCGTACACCGAGTCAGTCTGAAACAGAAAACACAAATTAATAAACTGTGTTGCAGTATTTAAAAGGAGTACATAATAACAGTTTTAAAGAAAATGACAAGCACAAATACGCAGATTTGATTGTGGGTAGTAGGAATTAAAGAGTTGTATATAATATAAGTTTATAAAGATGTAGCAATGTCCATTCTCACATACACTCCATACAGTATATTTTATTTACATTACGTGACGTCATAGTTTAATACTAGCCGCCTAATACAATTTTTAGTGTCATATAGGTTAATTTAGAAACGAAAATGTGTTTAAAACATTTTACTGATCAAGAAAAACGTCATAACTCTCTCTACAAAGCGAAATTAAAATTTATTGTATTTCGTAGGAAACTGCCAGTCCGCCATTTTGAATTTCATTTTTGGGGGTGTTCCCGGGGTCCAATTTTGCCGGATTTTGGATATGTTATTCTGCAATGGTTCCTGAGCTGGAAACAGTTTAGAAAGCTTCTGAAGCAATTTTGCCCAGGTTGAAGCTATTTTTGCTCTAGATTGCTTGGACTACAAATAGCCGAAGCCCTAGCGCAAACAAAGAAACGCATGCACACATGCCGTCCTTGGAAATACAAACGGACGAACGAGCTTTTATTTACTTTTATTTACAAATTTTAACGTCTGCGCCTAAATTATTGTGTAAATCTTATGAATAACCAAAAACCATTTACCATCATTTAACTGACAGTATCGAGCGAGTTTTTAGTACCTTAAATTCCTTTATCATGACCCCGAAAGTAACTCTCTAATAATTAATAAAATAATAAAAGACCTCGAAGCAGTAATAAAAGTGGTTCAATATGACAATGAATTATTAAATATTGACAATGTTAAGTTAAACTACAAGAATATAGAACTTGAGAAGAGTATCCAGTTTGCTCATGAGGAATTAAAAGACTTTAAATAAAATTTAAATTCAGTGAGTATAAACAATCAGATTATAGAATTAATAAAAAATTAACGCGTAATAAAAAATAAGATTTGTTGCTCTGATGATAAATCTCGCGCTAAAAATGTTATCGTATCTGGGATGGCAGATGGTAAGGAAGAAATAGGTATCCAAGTTCAGGCAGAAGGTGGAAGACATTATCAGAGATAAATTGAAATTGGGGAATGTTAAAATCAAAAGCGCCTGTAGATTAAAAAAAAATCATACTCCACCAACTAAGGCCAATTCCCATAATAAAGGAAACACCAAAGCCAAGCACACAACCGCAATGATAAAAGTCATCTGTAAGGAGGAATCTTAGAGGGCCCAAATTTTTAGAAACAGGAACAAGTTGAAAGGTTTCAATATTTTCGCCAACGATGATGTCTGCGAAGAAAATTATATGTAGAGTAAAGAAAGAAATGATGCCTAAACTCAAGGAAGCCAGAAGACCTGGGAAAGTGGCATATTTTTTAGGACCTTGCTTATTATTAAAAATAAAGAATCTCCATCGTACCATCGATGTACAGTACTGCGGCTTGGGGGTGTTCATCTTGTAAGCCAACAAACCTTCGAGGCAATGAGAAATGCAAATGGGGCGTCTGTTAATCCAATTCGAGAGGCATGCAGTTGGTTCCGCCTAATATCTCAATTCTCAAATCTCGAAATGTTACTTCATCTAAGCGATAATTCTGCATATTTCACTGGTATTCGCTATTTGTTGATATTGTCTTTAAATTATTTTGAAAATGGCTTTCAACGGAAATATTATTTGTCTTGATATCAATCATTTTAGGTCATTTTCAAACAAAATGAAATAAAATAAAGCAAAATAAAATCCCTAAACTACAGTATACGCAATGTGGAAACAAATTAACCAAATTAATCAAATTTAAAAATATAACCATAATAATAACAATCAATTTTCCAAGCATAAAAGAGACATGAAGAATGTATGGTCAACTATAAACAGTCTTATCAAAAACAGAATTAAAATGACATCTATAGAAAAACTGAATATTGGTCACCAAAAAATTACTACTGGTATCACTGTTGCAAACTCTATCAACAACCATTTTACACCAATAGCCGAAAAACTTCGCTCACAACTACCAAAGAATGACCAATTGTTGTTGGATCACACGCTCCTCAGTCCACAAAATTTAATTTCTTTTTTCCTGCTACTTCTAATGAGGTTCGGAATATTATTTAAATTGAAAAATACTAAAAAATTATAGAATGAAGAAAGGAATGATTCCTAAACTCAGGGAAGCTAAAAAGACTTGGGAAAGTGGCATACTTTTCAGGACCACAGATTATTATTATTAAAGATAAAGAGTCACCATCGCACCATCAAAATACTTCGGCTAGAAGGTGTTCATCTTGTAAGTCAACAAACTTTCGAGACGATGAGAAATGCAAATGGGTCGCCTGCGCCTTCACCTTCACAAAAAGGTGAAAACCTATCTAATTCTAATTCTTCTCGCTCTTTCTGGTACCTAGCCAAGAACCTCTAGCAACTTTACTTCTTTCCCTCCTCTTTTCCTCCTCTTTTCCATTCCGACGGCTCAGTTGCCGTCTCTTCTCCTGATAAAGCTGAACTCTTCGCTCAGACTTTCGCCTCCAACCCAACCTTGTACGATTCCGGTGCTGTTCCTTCATCTCCAACTCCCTCTCACTTAATTATTTCTGAAATTAGGATCTCTTCCAAAGCTGCCTATTCTGACCTCTCTGGGATCAACTCTAAGAAGGCGTACGGTCCTGATGCTGTCCCTCCTGTTGTTCTCAAAGACTATGCTTCTGTGCTGACATCGTGCCTAGGCAAACTCTTTCGTCTTTGCCTTTCATCTGGTACGTTTCCTTCCTGCTGGAAGTTCGTTCTCATTCAGCCGGTCCCAAAGAAGGGTGACCGCTCTCAACTCTCCAACTATCGTCCAAATTATTTGATTTCTTACCTTTCTAAAGTGTCTGAATCTACCCTTAATAGGTAAATTCTTAAACACTTATGTACTGGCAATCTTTCTTTCAGATTGTCAGTATGTTTTCCGTAAGGGACGCTTTACTGGAGATGTTGTATATCTTTGACTCTTGGTGATCCTCCTTTCGGGATTTCGGTGAAACCATTGATATTGCGTTAGATATATCAAAAGCTTTTGATAGAATCTGTCTTAAAATCCTTAATTTCCATAATGCCTTCCTTCAGTTTCTATCCTTCTATCTGTGCCTGCTTCCTTGATTTCCTTTCTGGCAGATTTATAGCTGCGGTTGTAGATGGCCACTGTTCTTCTCCAAAAGCTATTAAATGTGGTGTTCCTCAGGGCTCTGAACTGTCATCCACTATTTCATTTTATTTATTAATGATCTTTTGAATGGCATTTGTCCTATTCACTCCTATACTGATGAATCCACTCTTCACTTCTCAACCCCCTTCACAAAGCGTCCCTCGCAACAATGACCTCATGATTCGGGTGGGAGGGTTATGGTGCGCCTGGTCTCTGATCTTTCTACTATTTCTGATAGGTGCAGAGAAAACCTTGTAGCTTTCATTGCCTCAGAAACTCAGTTCCTTCATCTGTCTACTAGTTACAATCTTCCACACGACTATCCCCTTACGTTCAACAATAGACAACTCACTCTTTCCTCTTCTATTAATATTCTTCGTTTTTCATTTTCTCGTGTCCTTGGAAAGATCGCATATACTTTCTTTCTAAAACAGCTTCTAAGAGGTTAGGTGTGCTGTACCGACTCGGCAATTTCTTCACCCCTACTCAGCTGCTGTCTCTGTACAGCGGTCTTGTCGGCACCTGTATGGAGTACGGTTCTCATGTGTGTGGTGGCTCAACCCACACAGCTCTACTTGACCAGATGGAATCAAAGGCTTTTTGTCTCATCAATTCCCCGCCTCTTACTGACTGTCTTCACTCCATCTCTATTAGCCGCACTGCTGTCTCAATCTTTCTTTACTATCTCTATTATAACGGACACTGCTCTTCTGAACTCTCTAATTGCATGCCTCCTCGTTTAAAGAGAGCACGCAGCACCAGACTTTCGACACATTCTCATTCCTTTTCGGTTCAACTTTCTAACGCAAGGGTTAATCGGCATTCTTAATCTTTCATCTACTCAACCTGTCAACTATGGAACAATCTTCGTCAATTCGTTTTCCCCCTGTCTATGACCTCCAATCTTTCAAACGCAGTGTCAAGACATCTTGAAAACTTTAGATTTTCACTTTGGCTCCCTTTTTCTTCTTGGGGCCGGGAGCTTATGTGATCATTGACCCCCTCCTTCCTGCATAAAAAATGTATATATAAATGACCTCCTGCATTCTTCGAATATTCTTAAGTTCATGATGTTTGCCGACGATGCAAGTGTGTCCTTTTCTTGTAAAAATATCAATACAGCGCAGGTTATACTGTTTATAAAACAGAACTTACGAAAGCTGTGAAATGACTGACCTCAAATAAACTCTTTCCAAATTCAATAAAATTTTTTTTACAATTTTCAGTAACAAAATAAGGGTAAATATTCACAACCTGATTGTCGAAGAACCTTTTGTGAAAGAAACTTATGTACCGAAATTTGTAGGCTTTATGTTAGATAAGAATTTATAGTGGAAGGACCATATTCAATTATATATATAAAAAGATTTCTAGGAGTGTTGGTATAATGTTTAAACTTCCATTTATAGTTCCTAAACAAGTTTTTATTAACTTTGTACCTTACTTTTGTTCTTCCTAATATGATGAAGTGCAAATATGTATGGAGAAATACCGCTGATAACGTATTAGACAATAGTTTCATTGTTCAAAAGCGAGCAATGAGGATATTATCTGATTCAAATTTTCTTCGCCATGGAAGTGCATTCTTTAAAAGAGTTAAAATTATTAAAAATGGAAGACAATAAAATTGACACATTTTTACTTATAAATCTATGAATAAAAAATTATCTTCCGTGGATACATAAATATTTTTGTAATTTATCGAGAGATTCACTCATATTAAACTAAATAGAGAAATAGGCACGTTATTCCTCACCTTAGATTGTCTACATCTCAAAAATCATCTATTTTTGTAGAGTTGAAATTGTGGAATAATTTAAGCATAGCTTTTCAAAATATCCCTCACGTAAGTGCCTTTAAAAACAAAATTAAATCTTAATAAAGAAAATAATAAATAATAAATAAAGATTAATAAAGATCTTAATAAAGGAATACTGAATTCGTACTAATGCATTTATATTTAGGATTAAATACTGTGTTCACTTTTTCTGTCTAATTTTTTACTTACAAATACTTATAATAATGGTAATAATAATAATAATAATAAAACTTACGTTATCTTATATGTAATCACAACCATAATTAATTTTATTTAAATATTCCATCACTGTAACTACGAAGATATGTGATAAAATAATTAATCATAATATAGTACCAAATCGTAACAACCTATATATGAATTGCTTTTATCTTATAATTAATTTGAGAGCCCAGTAAAGCCTAAAGCTTATGGGTCATGCTGTTCAGATATATATATATATATATATATATATATATATACCGTATATATACTGTGGATATATATATATATATATATATATATATATATATATATATTCTGTAAATATTACAAAAACATTTGTATTGGAATTTGTAGAAAAAAAAAAATAAACAAAATATATATATATAATATATACACGGTGAACCAAAAGTAGGTGGACAGTAGGTTGAATACGGTTTGTGTTATATTATATTATAACTATGGTGTTCATTATAACTATGGTGTTTGTGTTTTATTATATTAAATATTATAACTAAATTTATTTAAATTTTATTTTGTATTATAGTATACAAAAAAATTAAATATGTATTCTCAAAATAAACCTTATCATTTACTGTCCACCTACATTTGGTTCACCCTATATATATATATATATATATATGAAAATGAAAATGTTTATTGTCAGACTACAGTCCATATGACAAATATTATTAATACAATGACAGTTCACATACTAAGGATAGAAATATATACAGTTCATTACAAATAATACAGTTATGTCGAAGTTAAGTGGAGCTACAGACAGACGTTTTCGTACCAAGCATTCCATAATTTAGAGGATAAACGGCGGGACTCATGGATAGCTTCGATAATCGGGTTGGTTGATTTTTTAATTCTTTGCATTAGACTGTATTGAGCACGTTTTGTTACCTTCGGGAAGCTCGGGACATTGTGGGTAGCAAACATTTCCGAAGCTGAGCATCTCGGGGGTAATTTATGTAAGTCTAAAACCCCTGTTGTACAGCAAATTTAGGGTTCTACCAGAACCTTTTTTATAATTCACCCAGAGTTGCTGTCCGTATATATTACTGCAGAAAGTTCGAAAGAGTGTCTTTAGCTTCACTTGTACAGAACCGAAAGTCCCTTATAGTCATATTCTCTTCAGCACAAAGGCTTCGAGATTGTTTTCTTATATCCGAGTCATCACTCAAGAAGCTGGTAATAGTTTGACCCAAATACTTAAACTCTTGTACTTCCTCAATTACTATATATATATATATATATATATATATATATATATATATATATTCTTCGACTTCAATGCTTTCGGAATTTTCTGTTTACAGTGTGCTTAATTTGATACTTTAACCATACAAACAAAACAAGATAATAAATCTACAGTAGTTCTTGTTTTTATGCACGAAGGAGGGGTCAAGCGTCCGCTCCATAGAAGAAGAAGAGAGA
Organism: Bathynomus jamesi; assembly: GCA_023014485.1. Classification (NCBI taxonomy): domain Eukaryota; kingdom Metazoa; phylum Arthropoda; class Malacostraca; order Isopoda; family Cirolanidae; genus Bathynomus; species Bathynomus jamesi. The sequence goes on along the minus strand of JAJOZX010021246.1, from coordinate 26,546 downwards.
GAAAATCAAGGTCCGTGGTTTTCGAGATGCCTAGACACTCTGCGTTTGAAAGACTGTGTAGGTCATAGACGGGGGGAAAGATGGATTTAGGAAGAGTGTTCCAGAGTTGACCGGTTGAGTAGATGAAAAATTGAAAATACCGATTAACCCTTGCGTTAGAGAGGTGGACAGAGAAGGAATGAGAATGTGTCGAAAGTCGGGTACTGCGTGCTCTCCTTAAACGAGGAGGCATGCAATTAGAGAGTTCAGAAGAGCAGTGTCCGTTATAATAGAGATAGTAAAGAGAGAGTGAGGCAACATTGCGGACAAGAGAGAGGGATTGAAGAGAGTCAGTTAGAGGCGTGGAATTAATGAGAGGAAAAGCATTTGATTCCACTCGGTCAAGTGCTGCTATGTGGGTTGAGCCACCTCATACGTGAGAAGTATACTCCATACATTGGGGGACAAGACCCCTGTACGGAAAGAGCGACTGAACGGGGGTGAAAAAACTGCGGAGGTGGTACAGCACGCTAAACCTCTTCGAATCTGTTTTGGAAAAAGTGTATATGTGATCTTTTCAGGAAAGATCACGAGAAAAGGAAAGGACTTTTTCCAGTTTGTGTACCGTTTTTCATATAATTTATTTTTGCTTCTTTTCAGATAAACAACCAATTTGAACAACCAATTTGGAACACAAACACAAAGTTCATCTGAAATAAAAAGGGGGTACTTGTAGGTTCTTCCCCCCCCCCTCAACCAATTTTGACAGAATACTTTCGTTAAAACTAACGAAAATATCACGACTTAACCTAACCAATTATCAAGGGCGTACAGTTCATCTATTATTATAATTATAACATTGTTTGTTTCTGGAATAGTATTTACTAATAGATCAACTGTACGCCCTTGATAATTGGTTAGGTTAAGTCGTGATATTTTCGTTAGTTTTAACGAAAATATTCTGTCAAAATATATGAAAAACGGTACACAAACTGGAAAAGGTCCAAAGGAAACACCAAGTATATTAAGAGAAAAGGTAGGATTGAGTTGTGTGTTGTTGAAGGCAGGGCCGGCGCTAGGAAGTGCGGGGCCCAATTAGAAAATTGTTAGCGCCTAGCGGGGCCCTCTACCCGTTGTCGTTTCAAAGTTGGAGTGACAAGAAATTTCGCTAGAGCACCTCTTTGTTTTTCATTTTCAGCTGCCTTAGCCTTGGCCAGTGCTCGTTTCTGATTGCCGCTCAAATACTTTCGCCCTTTGTCTCTATCTCTGCTTGTGCTTGCCATGATGACGATGATGTAAGGGCTTTTTCAATTACTTTTCTTTTAAAAAAGCTAAACGGCGACGATAAACTGAAATTACAAAACAAAAAACAAAATCATTCACAATAAAGACTCCCTGGCACTGAAAAATAATAAAGATGTGCATGTATGCATCTAATGATTAAAGCAAAAGATTTCATGATTTTTAAAAGCCTGGGAGTAAGAAGAAAAGCGCAGGGGGCAAAAGAACAAGCTCTAGTAAATAGAAATGTAAATGCTCTCTATGATAATGAGGCAAAAACTAGTTAATTTAATATGTAGGATCTACTTACCACCACGTTTCTCTGTTACATGCAGGCTTAAGACACTTCAAGTTTGCAGTTTGGACATATAAACAATTTGGACATATTTAACAAACAACACAACTTTACATTCCAAGCTTTATGTTATATAATCTCATTAACAGCGCTCTTTCTGTGTTGAGGGTTTTAATATCGTCCACAAATTACCTTTTTTTTAAAAAAGCTAAACGGCGACGATAAACTGAAATTACAAAACAAATAAACAAACGATTAGCAATAAAACATTGAAACATAGATATACGAGGACGGACTGAATAGTTTCACTGCCTTCACAGTAACAAGAAACTTCGTGCACTCATTAATTCATCATAGCGTCCCCCACTCGAGCGCGTGCGCGGGGTCCCCTCGGGGCGCGGGGCCCAATTTGAACAAATCGGTCTAATCGGCTTAAAACCGGCCCTGGTTGAAGGTAATGGGATAGTCGTGTGGATGACTGCGACAAGTAGACAGATGGAGGAACGGAGTTTTTGAGGCATTGAAAGCAACAAGGTTTTCTCTGCCCCAATTAGAGATGGCAGAAAGATCAGAGACCAAGCGCACTATAGCCGTTCTACGCGAATCATGGAGTGACTGTTGAAAGAGACGCTTTGGGAAGCGGGTGGAGAAGTGAAGAGTGGAATCATCGGCATAGGAGTGAATAGGACAGGAAGCGCGACTTAAAAGATCATTAATAAATAAAAGGAAAAGAGTGGGTGACACGACAGAACTCTGAGGAACACCACTGTTGGTAGCTTTAGGAGAAGAACAGTGGCCAGCTACAACCGCAATTATAGATCAGCCAGAAAGGAAATTAGAGATGAAGGCACAGAGAGAAGGATAGAAACTGGAGGAGGGCAGTTTAGAAATTAAAGATTTGTGCCAGATTCTATCAAAAGCTTTTGATATGTGTAGCGGAACAGCGAAAGTTTCACCGAAATCCTGAAAGGAGGATGACCAATAGTCAGAGATATGCAAACAGATAGTTTGAACAGTAATATAAGAAATATTGTTTTATTATCATTGGAAGCTTTGTTTTGTTATTGTTGTTGTTTGTAATTTGTTTATTTTGATTTGCTGAATTCAAGCCTTTGTACATAATGTTTGTTTATACTTAATGGACTGAAAGATGATTACTTTGACGACCGAAGTTTTTTTCTGGTGGAGCAACTTCATATAACCTGGTTAGTCCGCTTGTAACATTTTCTTTAACAACTGCAACAACAAAGGTATAAAGGTACAATAGATGTAAACAAAAGAATTTCCGAATATTTTTAAATATATTGTAATAATAATAATTCCTCCAAATATAAACGATAAATTTTTAATTGAAACCTCACATGAAATGTAACTTTTACACTTTATCATAAAAAATAAAATCTCAATCATTATGTAACAGTAATCACATAATTGAAATAGGCCCTATGTGATTGATGCAATTCGCTTTAAATTTATGAATGAAGATGATTCTGTATCATAAACTTTTATAGCTTTCAAAAAGTTAGTATACTTTAATAATTAGTTTTATTTCGTTAAAGATTGCAAAAAGAACATGTTGACATTGTATACAATGGAATTGAATATCAGCCAGGCTTCATCACTGACTCTATTTCGCAAATAACAAAAAATTTTCAAAGAAAATGAGTTCCCATTTTATAATTAAATATGTAAAATATGTTTATAGCATTAATTACTTTTAATTTAATAGTTTATCTTATTTTTTGTTATTTTAAAAAATATGCAATTAGTTATTTCATGCCAAATTCTGCAAAATAATCAAATACCAATTTTGTAAATTTGTACCTTTTGTTTGTTATTATTATTATTATTATTATTATTATTATTATTATTATTAGCCGCAGTAGTAGTAGCAGTAGTACTTGCTATATTCACTTCTTTTATGTAATAAACAAAGTGGATCCCTTAATTTTGCCTAAAAAACCTCCCATTCTTTCAACGACATATTCAGATTAGAAAAATGTGAATTATATGCTCTTCCCACATTAGGTATCTACTATATATAGTAGAGAAAAAATTGAAACATTTTGTAAAATTTTGTGTAACTTGCGTCCTTTTTCTGAATAAACGTTTCGGATTTTCCTATTTAAGTAATCTTACTGATAATTATTTCCGCCGTAAGCAAAAGGCGAAAACAAATATTTCTTTGTTAGTGTAGTGCATAATCCACAATCTTACCGGCAGATAACGGGCAGCAGACTACAGGTATGTTTCCGTTAAACCCACAGTGAGTCGGCTTTTCACCTTTGGCTGAAGAAGGACACTTCCAGACTTCCAAGCATTGTCCCTGTGTACCGGAAGCTGTTTGACAGGATCCGGTAGAGGACTCTGGAAACACGATTTCTGGAAAAGGTAAATATATTTTAGAAATAAAAGTGATTCATAAACAAATGAAAATATACACATTTTTTCAAATGAAATATTTCTTACCTCGTGCAAAACCCGAACAAATTAAATACATTAAAATCGTAAAGATGCTTCCAACCAACATAATTGCTGATTTTCTGTTAATACGCTAACAAGTTTTAGATAAAAAGAAACAAAGAAATAATTAATACTAAATAAATACAAGTTGTAATTTGATCACTTAAATATTTTATATTCTTCGTTAAATAAACCATTCAAAGGTTCATAAAAGAGTGGTTAAAAAATCTGACATCTCTCAAAATTTTGACAGTATAAAGTTACGAAAAACACGAACTCAAATGAGAAAATACTTCCAAACTTTTGGTAAATTTTAAATCAGAAACATTTCCTGCTTGCAGACATAAGTAATTTTAACAAGACTTTTAAAACCCATGTGAAAAATTATGCTTTTGCGATACGATAAATTCTGAGTTAAGTGGAAATTTAAGTGTCTCACAGCCTATACGAGTATTATTTCAAATCAAGGGAAAATTTTTTAAAGCGATGTAATTTCTTGTAAATAATTTATATTCTTCACTACAAATCTCGTTATTATTTTACTGTTGTTCCTAAATCAATTTGAAAATACACACTGAATCAGTAACTTTAATTAACACACACACATATAGGCAGTTATACGATGGCATTAATTATACTTTGATGATATTCTAAATTACTATACATTGTAATATTTCTGCCCGGAATTGTGCAAAGTCTGTTCTTCGACTCGACAAAAAATTCCTTTATCAGACAAAAATGTGAAAACTTATCCAATTCTAATTCTTCTCACGCTCTCTGGCATCCAGTCAATAACCTCTCCAACAACTTTACTGCTTTCTCTCCTCTTTTCCATTCTGATAGTTCAGATGATGGCTCTTCCCCTGACAAAGCTGAACTCTCCACTCAAACTTTCGCTTACAACTCAACCCTGAACGATTCCGGTGCTGTTCCTCCATCTCCAACTCCCTCTGATTTAATTATGTCTGAAATTAGAATCTCTTCCAAAGATGTTCTTTCTACCCTATCTGAGCTCAACTGTAGGAAGGCGTACGGTCCTGATGTTATCCCTCCTGTTCTCAAGAACTGTTTCTGTGCTGACATCCTGCCTTGGAAAACTCTTTTGTCTTTGCCTTTCATCTGGTACTTTTACTTCCTGTTGGAAATTCGCTTTTATTCAGCCTGTTCCAAAGAAGGGACAAAGAAAGCACAAAGCGTTCTTCTCAACAGTCACTCCATGAGTCGCGTGGGACGGTTATGGTACACCTGACCTCTGATCTTTCTACTATCTCTGAGTAGGGCAGAGAAAACCTTGTGGCTTTCAATGCCTCAAAAACTCGGTTCCTCCACCTGTCTACTCGTCAATCTTCCGCACTACTATCCCCTTACCTTCAACAATATACAACTCACTCCTTCCTCTTCTCTTAAAAGTCTTCATATTTCTTTTTCGCGTGATCTTTCCTGGAAAGATCATATATTCGCTCTTTCCAAAACAGCTTGTAAGAGGTAAGGTGTGCTGTACTGGCTCCGCAGTTTCATTACCCCCACTCAGGTGCTGTCTTTGTACAGGGGTCTTGTCCGCCCCTGTATGGAGTACGCTTCTACTGTGTGGGGTGGCTGAACTCATACAGCTCTGCTTGATCGGGTGAAATCAAAGGCTTTTCGTCTCATTAAATCCCCGTCTCTTACTGCCTGTCTTCAGTCCCACTCTCCTCGCCGCAATGTTGCTTCGCTCTCTCTTTATTATTGCTATTGTAACGGACACTGCTATTCTGAACCCTCTAATTGCATCCCTCCTACTTTAAGGAGAGCTTGCAGTACCAGACTTTCGACACATTCTCATCCCTTTTCTGTCCAACTCTTTCACGCAAGAGTTAATCGATATCTTCAGTCTTTCATCTACTCAACTGGCCAACTTTGGAACAACTTTTCTTACTCCATCTTTTTCTCTGTCTGTGAGTCTGTGACCTCCAATCTTTCAAACGCAGTTTCAAGGTATCTCGAACACCCTGAACCGTGATTTTGGCTCTCTTTTTCCTCTATGGGTGAGGGTGTTTCCGCGGGCATTCGCCCTTGGCCCCTCCTTCCTGCATAAAAAGTGAAAAATAAACATATACATATAAGTGGTCACCTCTTTACACGTAGAAAATTCAACTTTTATCTTGTCAGTTACTCATCATTCTCTTGCACAATTAGAAAGAATCTCTACCTCACGTGCATTTCACGTTTTCACGTTTTCAGTAAATGCAGAATTGAAGTAAGTAGACTAAAAATTGCTACTTCGCAGAAGGGCTCCAGAAGAAATGCTCTGTATAATAGAAAACGAAACAAAACCTCCGTTACTGAAATACGTTCCGATGAGATAAAAATGAAATCGTAGCAGATTAGAAAGAAAATCAGAACGTTATTTAGACAGCGAAAATAAACCGTAAAAATTATCTACAGACGCAAAACGGAAGCAAGAAGACTCTATCTAGAAAATAAACTATGTAAAATACTGTAGAAGGGAACCCAACACTAACATTTATCCACAAGACAAACGAAGAATTAAACAAGGTAGCAGAAAACAAAAAAAAATCCTAAAATACTTTTACGCTTTTGCGAAAAGGAAAAGGAAATGTAAAGAAAGTATTGGATAGTTAAAAGATGTAGTAAACTAATGATGCAAATGACCTAGAAGAGGAGCGAATTGCTTAAATTCAGTGCTACTATCATAAATCCAGGATGAAAATAGAAAATTCGAAAGAATTCTTTTACAGCGACAGAAATTACTAAAGAATAAGTACAGATAAAAATTTATTAATGTATTTGGAATGCTTGGAAGGGGATATAATTAAGGCTCTTTCACAAACACAACAAATTTTAGCCCCAGAGCCAGACACATAGAGTGCCGTGTTTCTGAAGGAAACAAAAAGATAACAGACAAGCCACTACACTTACTCCGGAGAAATTCACTCGACACAGGACAAATAATCCTACTCCCTTTAAAGAACGCGAACATCGTTCCTTTATTCAAAGTAGGTAACAGAGCATCGCCTGAGAATTATCGCCCAATTGTACTCTCCTCCCGCCTCAGAGAGTGCTCTGAACATGTAATTAGAAACAAAATTCTTTGCTATACCTACGGGAAAAGAAATTATTCAATCCGCACCAACATGGCTATAGAGCTAGAAAATCATGCCTATTACAGTTATTAGACCACCAAGACAAAATACTAGAAACATTGTGTTGGGGTCAAAGTATAGATGTAATATGCGGTACATTAATTTTGCTAAGGCCATCAATAAATATGATCATGAGATTATAGCACACAAACTAAGGAAAATATAAATTACTGGGAAGTTGGGACAATGGATATTTAAATTTTTAACCCAAAGAACACCAAGAATATGAGTAAATTGAGTTAAATTTGAAGTCTCGGAAGTCATGAGCTCTGTCGCACAAGGTGCGGGATTAGCTTGTTTACTGTTTAAAATAATGATTGCAAACATAAATTCACATATTAAAGACAGTGTCTTATCGTGTTTCACGGCGACACAAAGATATGTAAGAAAATACCAAGTGAAGGTGGCAGAAAAATTGCAAAATGACATTCGTTGTTTTCAGGTGTGGAGAAGACAACAGAGAAAAATTCCAACTAATAAGATATGTAACACTGAGGAACTACAGAAAGAAAGGTATAAAACAATACAAGACAAACAGATTCCACCAAACCCAGAAGTCAGGGATCTTGGAGAAACAATATCATCAAATGCAGAATTCAAATAACACTATGACATTAAAAACACAAAAGCTAGAAAGGTAATGAAAATTATCTGTAGGAGCTTCTAGACCAGAAAAGTAAACATAATGCTAAAATTATGGAAGAGTTTAGCCCTACCAATAACTGGATATTTCCATAAAACTGATCGAAGTCATGCAAAGGATTCTTACGTCTAAGATTCTAAGATAGAGGAAACGAAAGATGAAGACTACAAATACAATCCTTCAAACTCTACTCCATGAAAAGAAGTCATGAGCATGCATAATAACATACATATGGAAAATACTTGAGGGATATGTCGTAAACTTTATAAATTAAATAAAAGCACACTGGAATGACAGAAGAGGTAGACTGTGTATTCTCCCAGCTGCGATGGGAGAGAAAGGCACGAAAAGAAAGATTTAAAATACCCTCAGAATACGAGGCCCAAAACTCTATTTTACCGTGCTGCCGATAAAACTGAGGAACTCCAGCACACCAACCTGAATAACTTTAAGAACCAGCTGAACAGTTCTTGTGCAAAGTCCTTGATTAGTCATGCGTTGCTGGTTACGAGGGCAGGATGAAAGTAATCAATTCCCTGAATAAGGCAGGATGCTGCGAAGGGGTCGACCGCAAGTCACTCCCGAACAGTCATTTGAAGCAAGCAAAAGTAACACATATATATATATATATATATATATATATATATATATATACACACAACACACACACTTGTATATTGTGACATAAGAAAAACCGTCATACATTACATACACTCAGCACTGTGTACAGTATTTAAATGGCTGCCCAATAAATAATAAATTTTACACATCAATGAAAAATGCTGTTCTACTTTGTCAGTACATTCACTCGTCTAGCTCCCCTCCTCCAACTAAGTATTCTTGGTTATGCTTTTTCTTGCAAGATACAAGATAGGGGTATCATACCCAACTCAATAGTTTCATTCCGTGTTTGAAAAGTATTAAATTGAGTAAGAAAGGAAGAGACACAATTCAAAGTTTCGAATTTTCCATAGGTACAGTATCAATACTTTTGCAAGCCACTGTATTGATGAAAGTAGAATTTACTACCTCTGGTGGCAATTTATATATTCCACGCAAATTTGTAGTCGTCTTATATCTTTTTTTCTAAATTTGAAATTAATTAAATTTAAAATAATTAAAAACGAAAATAAGAAATGCAAATTATTTAGTAAATACTGTAGTACTTCTCTAAATATATTTAAAGGTAAGTTGGGCAAAGTCTTAAATACATTTGTAATAATTAATTGATAATTAATCAATTAAACTTAAACATATAATTAAAAACACTTGGGAATTCTGGTTAATAGCTGACACAAAGCGTTTATGTTTAAATAACCATGGTTAACTTTGGTTTTTGTTCGGCCGGAATTGTTCATTCTAACGAAGGTCAAGAGTGTCACTCCAGCTTAGACCTACAGTTTTTAACGTGGAAACCGAAACACGCCCCACCAGCAGCCCAGCGTCTGTCTTAACCACTAGGTTACCCAGGGTACCCATTTATCCACCAATCATTTTTTTATTGTGTGGAAGGATGAAGAGCTGGGTTTTGCTGCGCGACGCCTGCTGTCACCGGGTCTCGATCCCGGGGCAGATAGATTCGTAGTCAGCAACGCTAACCACTACACCACCGAGGCGCATCACTAAAAAATCACCAAAAAATAAATTTTCACTTTATACTTAAAACCTTTTTTGCACACACTGTATTATACTCAGTGTATACCTTAATTAAGTGTACCTTAATTTTAATTAAGGTACATTTAATTAAAATTTATTTAGTTTCTCCTAGAATTTAGTTTTAAAAGGTTTTGCGCGCATACACACACACACACACACACACACACACACACACACACACATATATATATATACACACATTCGTATATGATTTGCTTTATATAGCTTATCAAGTTAAATTTCACTGTTAAAAAAAACTTTTTTTATATTCTCCATAGTGAAAATAACAGTAAATAAATATTATGAACCAATGAACGTAATGAAATTCACAGATTTACTCTATATTAACTACTAAAGAATTATTTAACATTCGTTAATTTCTTAAACATAAAAAATTAACGTAAATATATTTTAATTTTTTGAGATATAAAAAAGTAACTTATAAAAGCTTTTTTAATCGTAAATGTTAAAAAATGAGAGCCACTGAATCCGATTTCCTCCAAACTATTCGTACAAGAAACAATGAAAAATATATGCTTATTTCCTTAAAGAATTTGACCACCCTTTTGCTCTACTGATGTTAACGCCGTTCTGAAGCTGGGTTTAATCCAGTTTCTTATTTAAAGCCTTAATAATTATATTCTTAAAAAAAAAATAGTAGGAAAAATTAAATTCAAAGAAAATGTAAGCCGTAGACCTGATTGGTATATATATAAGAAGGAAAATCTGGTAAATTATTCCTCAGCCAAGATAAAAAAAAATGATGAAGGAAATCCCTAAGCTGTTGCACGTTCATCTTGGGAAATGTGACGTAAGAGATTGTTTCTTGTTATTTGAAGCTTGAAGTTATATATATATATATATATATATATATATATATATATATATATATATATATATACAGGGCGTTTCAGGAGGAAAGATCAATACTTCGGGAGGTGATAGTATCGGTGAGAAAAAAGTTCATGTGAATATGTGTCTAATTCTGAGTGGTTACGGAGATAGAGCTGTTTGAATTTACAAATACAAAAGCATTGTTAATGGTAATCAAGAAAGAGAGTTTCTAACATTTAATGTTTAAACATTGGCATTTTGAATGGTATCAGATACAGAAATGACAAATTTGTTACAGTTTACAATACGTTTTCGAAAATCCCACCGTCAACCTCAAAGCACTTTGCAACTCGTGTGCAAAAATCGCGTGCTGTTCGTCTGAGTTGATCTTGACGTTCCTTTATGCGGGCAGCAGCATCCAAAATGCGCGCGAGCAATTCGTCTCGTGTATCCACCTTTCTTTTGTAAACTTGACTTTTCATCCACCCCCACAAACAATAATCCAACGGAGAGAGGTCTGGAGACCTTGGTGGCCATTGAATGGGACCACCGCGGCCGATCCATCGACCAGGGAAAGTTTGATTTAGGTATTGCATCACCAGACGGGTAGAATGTGGAGGAGCTCCGTCATGCTGAAAGTACATACCAGCGCGTGTAGCCAAAGGAACATCCTCCAATAGTCCTGGCAATTCATTTTGCAGAAATTCTAGGTAACTTTGTCCTGTAAGACGATTCTCTAAAGTAACAGGGCCAATCAGCTGATTATCGATGATACCGCACCACACATTGGCAGAGAACATGAGCGCTGGGAAGTGTACCAATCTCACTCAATGTGTTGAAAACCCTGGTAAACACACTTCGATCCGGAATTCTGCGGTTCGGAAACCGTCGACGGTATTCTGCAACAGCAGCTGTTGCACTTCCATCGCAAAAACCGTAGACATACACCATATCTGCATATTCGGCATGTGTGAAGGTGTGTGGCATTCTTAACACTGCTTCAAACACCAAACAATGTCACTCACAACAGTCAGCTGTCGATTGGCTTATGTTACATGCTCACATTACAGCTTACATGGTTCAAGGTTATAGGGGAGGGAAGGGGGAGGAAGAGCTGCGCGCGCATCAGATTCAAACAGCTCTATCTCCGTAACCATTCAGAATTAAACATATTCATATGAACTTTCTTTTCTCACAATGACCGATACTATCACCTTCCGAAGTATTGACCTTTCCTCCTGAAACACCCTGTATATATATAGTGACTACTGAAGTGGCAGAGACGTTTTCAAATACCTTAGCAATGTTCCAGGAACACAATTAGCGATATTCCATCAACACAAACACGACCAAGATGACGTCACACAAGCACGACTAAGATGACGTCACAGAGCGGGAATATACAAGGCATCACAACTCAACTTCGTTACAAGAACTTCTGGACGCGGCTTCATCTCTCCCTCCGAAGATTCAGTGACAACCCAGCTATCGCCATGTAAACACCATTTGTGCAAGCCCCATTTGGGTTTGGTATTACCTAACTTTATATAAACACTAATCATTACCTCGCGCGTTATTAAATGTCAAACCATTACTATATATTAAAAGCATTATTTCAAGTGTACACATTATTGCAACTGTAAACAACATATTTCTCTCTCATTCATAAATCATTTATTTTGTATAATAAAAGAAGAAAACTCATTCTATCAATCAACCCAATTAATAACTTAATTAATAACATAATTTGATCTGCAAAGATCTGGTGCCGATTTACCCATCAAACTGGTAACCATAAATTGGCTACGATATATAGGGTGGGGCACGGGAACCAAGTGTTTTTGGAATAATCAGGAAAATGATATTTATTTTTGTAAAGAAAATATATTGGTAGAACAACATTCGTAAGAACATAGCATTTCATGTCATAATAATCATGTACCGAAAATTATATCTGGCATATGATGTCCTTGGCCGTCGACGCATTGTTGAAGGCGTTTACGAAAATTGGCCTCCACTCTTCCCAGCAGGTCTCTGTTGATTTGGATGATTTGTTGACGGATCGCTTCCTTCAATGCATCTAATGTACGGGGCTTGTCCTCGTAGACACGTGACTTGAGGTACCCCCATAGAAAGAAGTCGCATGTGGACAAGTCAGGGGACCGAGGGGGCCATGCAATGTCACCAAATCTCGAAATGAGATGGTTGGGAAACAGGGGGCGAAGAACAGCCATTGACGCTCTGGCGGTGTGTGGCGTGGCCCCATCTTGCTGAAACCACAAATGTCGACGAGCAATACGCCTTCTTCGTAACTCAGGGATGAAAAAGGTGTTCACCATCTCAATGTAACGCCCAGATGTTATGGTAACGGTAACCCCATTTTGTTCGAAGAAATAGGGACCGATGACGCCAAACTTTCCCACCGCGCACCAAACTGTAACCTTAGGGCTATGCAGCGGTTTTTCATGGAGTTGTCGCGGATTTTCAGCAGCCCAATACCGACAGTTTTGATTGTTGACGGCCCCATTAAGGTGGAAATGGGCTTCATCACTCATTACCACCATCATGTTTTCATTCTGCTCATAAAGTGCAAGCATTTCCTGTGCAAAATTCAGTCGTTGGGGGCAATCGTTTACATTCAATTCCTGCACCATCGCTAACTTGTATGGGTGAAAATGTAATTCTTCATGCAAAATCCGTCTAACAGTACGATTGCTGATTCCGAGTGCAGCTGAATGTCTCCGAGCAGAGCGGCCTGGGCTTTGCAACATCGCTTGTCTGACCCTTTCAACGTTCTCTGGAGTACGCACAGTGCGTTGCGGCCCCTTCGGTTTTGTTTTCATTATTGAGCCTCCTGTTCGAAGATTGTTAACCCAACGTAAGATTGTGTCACGAGCGGGAACAGAGTCATTTCGATGAATGTTGAATCTGCGGCGAAACGCACGCTGAACTGCTGTCACTGACTCGCCACTCCTAACAAAATGATCATACGCGAACATGCGGTGTTCTAACGTCCACTGCTCCATGATGGCACCTGAAAGATAAAGGTGAGTGTTAGTTAAAGTTAAATGCTATGAACCCAGGAATGGAATGCTACCTACCGCACGCCCCTCCCATTCCTAATGGCCGATTACTAGCTATTCAAAAAACACTTGATTCCCGTGCCCCACCCTGTATATATATATATATATATATATATATATATATATATACATATATATATATATACACACCTTTGGTTTGCTTCCGCTCGAATTGTTCATTCTGACGAAGGTCAAGCTTTTCATTCCACCTTAGACCTACCGTTTAACGTGGAATCCGATCCACGCCCCACCATCAGCCCAGCGTCTTAACCACTAGAAAACTCAGGATACCCATTTATCTTCCAAACACTTTCTTTTTTATTTGTGTGGAAAGATGAACAGCTGGGATTTGCTGCGCGCCGCCTGTCGTCACCGGGTCTCGATCCCGGGGCCGGTGGATTCGTAGTCAGCGACGCTAACCACTACACCACCACCACTTACTTACTTACTTAGTTCCCACCTGGAGGTCTCTAGGTTTGGTCCCGCGCGATGCGTCGCCGACATCGGTAATCTCGCCACTGCGCCCCGTCTCTGGCCAGATCTGTTCTCTGGTGTAAGGTAAAACCCGGATTCTCTCTTTCTACCGTCTTTGGAGGAGGAAATCAGGCTCAGTGGTTCTCATATTTTAACATTTACGATTAATAAAGCTTTTAAAATTACTTTTTTATATCTAAAAAAATTAGAATATATTTACGTTAAGTTTTTATTTTTAAGAAATTAAGGAATGTTAAATAATTCTTTCGTAGTTAACATACAGTAAATCTGTGAATTTCTTTACTTTCATTGGTTCATAGTATTTAATTACTGTTATTTTTACTATGGAAGATATAAAAAAAGCTTTTTTTAACAGTGAAATTTAACTTGATAAGCTATATAAAGCAAATCATATACGAATGTGTGTGTGTGTATATATATATATATATATATATATATATATATATATGAAAATGAAAATGAAAATGAAAAGGTTTATTGGCAGACTATAGTCCATATGACAAATATTATTAATACAATGACAGTTCATATACTAAGGATAGAAATACATACAATTGATTAGAAATAATACTGCAATGTCGAAGTTAAGTGGAGCTACAGACAGACGTTTTCGTACCAAGAAGTCCATAGCTTAGAGGATAAATGGCAGGACTCATGGATAGCTTGGATGATCGGGTTGGTTGATTTTTTAATTCTTTGCATTAGACTGTATTGAGCACGTCTTGTTACCTCCTGGAAACTCGGGACATTGCGGGTAGCAAACATTCACGAAGCTGAGCATCTCGGGGGTAATTTATGTAAGAGTCTGAAAGACCTGTTGTACAGCAAATTTAGGGTTCTGCCAGAACCTTTTTTATAATTCATCCAGGGAGCTGGTAATAGTTTGACCCAAATATTTAAACTCTTGTACTTCCTCAATTACCTCACCATTCATTTTAAACCTTACATCAGCTGGCTAATTACAGCTTTTAGGATGAAATTGCATAACCTTAGTTTTTGTTACATTAAAAAGAATATCATGTTTCTGCGAATACTCTTCGCAGACTTTTAGTAGCCGATCCAGACCTTAACAGAGGGACTTATTAACACCATATCGTCGGCATAAACTAAGTTATTTATCCTTGTGTGTGTGTGTGTGTGTGTGTGTGTGTATACGCGCAAAACTTTTTAAAGCTAAATTCTAAACGAAACTAAATAAATTTTAATTAAATGTACAGTGCTTACAAGAAGTCTCACGCTTCTGTCTCGTCCCAAGCTAGTCTGTTAGGTATAAACTGGGCGGTCCTTATGGCAGCGGAGGTGTGTTTGGATTGGTGCACATAACTGCTCTAACACAATCAATGACGTCCATTATTACGTCACTTCTGCTACATTTTAGTGTTTAAAATACAAATGATTAAGAAGCAGAATGGAGCAAGTTTCGGGATGTTGGGATGGTTATGGAGCAATCCTAGTCATCATAATATCAGCTGGGCATTACATTATACCGTCTCAATATATACTGTAGACTATAGAGAACGACTAATTCGGCAAATATCCCAAATCATGGCATGATACCTAAGTTATTTTGACGCAGGTCTAAATTATTTGCTCAAATGCAATTATTGATATTAAGTAATTGTTGGGAATTGTTGTCAATATTGTTGTTTGTGATATATATCGTACGTGAAGAATCTAATGACCAAATTCCTCAGTGAACCTCTCACGCACTCGCATTTCGAGGAAGTTACGGTCGTCTCACTAATAGATAGTTTATCCATTGTTTTAAGTGGTAACCTATTAAACGAACTATGTTAAACCTATTCCATCTTATGAAAGTCATTAGTCTAAAGCAAGACTGGTGGGCCGTGAATCAGAGAAATTTGCATTTGAATTGTTCATCGTAATTATTACGTAATATAGTATACTGTATATAGTAGTATATAAGAGATTATTGGTAGCATATCATATGACAATTCCCATAAACATGTGATGACCTTGATGTTGCCAGTTTTTATTTTTTCCCTGAAACTATTACCTTCTCATAGTTTGTTTCAACAATGCATATATTATCATCTCCACGAGCGTAGACATTGCAAGAAAAGATTCTAACTAAGGATAAGTGAAGTTCTTTCATGGTCACAATATATACTTTTATAGATGTCAAACATAAAAATTTAATAAAATTCTATATTAACATAAATATATATTCGATACACATTTACGTCATGGCTTTAACATCAATATTTCGTATAGCTTCCTCCAGCATCAATAATTTCTTGCAATTGTTGCGGCATAGAAGAGGCCAGATTGTAGAGAATATTTGGTGTTCGGCGTAAGCTCTCCCAACTATTCCTCGTGTGAGCTAAAAGTGCTTCAAATGTTCTTTCATTGCGTTGCTCAAATTCGTTAATCATTATTGCCCAAAGGTTTTCAATCGGATTCAAATCAGGAGAACGTGGTGGCAGAATTAGATTAATAATCTTCTGGTGATCTTCGTACCACGCTCTCACAACGTTACTCCTATGAATGGGACTGTTATCTTTCATTAAGTAAAATGGTTCCGGTGCTGGAACCAGATACGCACGAACACTGGGTAGCAGCACCTCTTCCAGTATCTGGCAATATTGCTGTCCAGTAATGCGTCCATCTACTTGAGTCAATTCTCCGACACCATAGCCAGACATCCAGACCCACACACCGAGATTGATGTGACCACTACGTTTGCTCGGGAAAACATTTCCTTCTTCATAGCGTTTTCCGCGCTACCTCCAACAATGCAGGGAACCATGACTATCTGTTGAAAATGTTTTTTCGTCACAGTACACAATTTTTCTCCAGAATTCTTCCTCCTGCGGCAAGTATTGCAAGGCAAATCCCATCCGCGCCTCTTTCTGCTCAATCGTCAATGCAGGTTTTATAGCTGGACGGCGAGAAAAATACCCTGCCTCGTGAAGTCTGTTGTTCACTGTATTTGCGCTACAACGAAGGTTCAGGTGTCTGTAAATATACGTCGCTGGAACAAACGGATGCTCTCTGGCATGATTAACAATCGCAGCATCTTCCTCTTGAGATGTTGAACGCGGAGGACCAGACCTCGGCAAAGTAGCGATTGAGTTTTCTGCTTCATACCGATGAATCCACCGTTCCACAGTGCTTCGATGAACGTCTAGTCGTCTTGATAGTTCTCTTATTGGCACACCATATTCATGCAATGTCACCATTGCTCCCCGCATTGCCTGGGTCGTCTCGTGGTGCACAGACGGCCTTTCCATCTCTGTGTAAATAGCTTATGTGAAGCGTGCTGGGACGATAAAGGAAATGAGGATACCATGCACCCCTTCTGAAATTGATTTCGGTTGTGAAGGGTACCAACCCTTCGAATGGTAATAATAAATAATCAGCCAATTTCCTATTTTGTTGAACATATGCATAAAAAATTCGTCTTAAAAGCCAAGGATCCAAAGATTGTCAGCAATAGTTTATATCCCAACTGAATATAGTCAGCCATCAACAGTATAATCATATTTTATTTCCATAACTACTCATGACTACTCTGTCATAGTAAATAACCTATTATGACTTAGGTAGTAGTGGTAATTCTGAGTGGCGGCCTCTAGCCACATACGTTAAACCTATCAGTGCGTCTAAGACCAGACTCTTCTGTTTCTGTCAATTCATTGTTAGTTTAAGGTATTTTGCTCTTTGTCTTTCTAGGTCTAGGGCATTAAAATAAATATTTGAGTTTGTGTTTAGCATTTCCTCCTCCTTTCGTAATTCCCCACCCAACCTCGTTTTCTTCGACATAGCAACGCTTACCTCCATCCTCATTCCACTTCCTTCATTAAGCCTATTATCGCTTTTACTGTCCCTTCCTTCCATCCTTCAATGTCAGCGTTCTTAAACCTAGCACATAAATTATATAATATGGAATCTAACACCTTAGATCTCTACGCATTCATGTTACTTGAAGACACCTGTGTCTTAGGGGAATCTAAGTGTTGAGAGTGGGCTTGAGGGGTAGTCTATAGATTATTACAGATGACCTTCAACGCTCCAACTATTTAAAAATGATTATTTATTACGCACATCATATGGCATAATATACACATGAATTTAAGTATCTCTTACACTATAGGAATGGAATTGAATCCTACCAGAGTTAAAAAGTCGCAAAATATGATAGATTAGTTTGTATTAAGAGGTCACTAAGAGAAAATGATTTGGAGTAGAGTGGAAGGCAGAGAGTATATTTTCTCGAGTTTCGGTTATTATTAACGTTATATGGATACATTGCCATGCGGTGTGATCAGAGAGAGAGAGAGAGAGAGAGAGAGAGAGAGACCCACACAGAGACACACACACAGAGAGAGACATAGAGAGAGACACAGAGACACACACAGAGAGACAGAGAGAGACAGAGAGCTTTTAAATCATACCTTTTAAATGGTTTGTGGGTAAGGGCTTCACGTATGTTATTTTAGTCCAGGGTAGTTTATGTGGAGGTGTTAACGTAACTTGCACTTGGGACTGTTAATTGTAAGACAACTACCATAGCTGGGACTGAGACACGTTATCCCCTGCATACTCTATATATATCTATATACAGTATGTCTCTATATATAAATAGATAGAGTGATCAACACAATGATAATGTGGACGTCATTGATGGAGTTAGAGCAATTATGTGCACCAATCCGAACACACCTCCGCTGCCATAAGGACCGCCCATTTTATACCTAACAGACTAGCTTGGGACGAGACAGAGGCGCGAGACTTCTTGTAAGCACTGTACCTTAATTAAAATTAAGGTACACTTAATTGAGGTATACACTGAGTATAATACAGTGTGTGCAAAAAAGGTTTTAAGTATAAAGTGAAAATTAATTTTTTGGTAATGAGCATCGGCCCCGGGATCGAGACCCGGTGACAGCAGGCGGCGCGTAGCAAAACCCAGCTCTTCATCCTTCCACACAATAAAAAAATTGAATGGTAGATATATGGGTACCCTGGGTAGCCTAGTAGTTAAGACTCTGGGCTGCTGGTGGGGCGTGGTTCGGATTCCACGTTAAAAACTGTAGGTCTAAGCTGGAGTGACACTCTTGAATTTCGTTAGACTGAACAATTCCTGCCGAACCAAAACCAAAGTTAACCATGGTTATGGTAATAGCTTTGCATCAGCTATTAACCAGAATTCCCAAATGTTTGTAATTATATCGAGACCCGGTGACGGCAGGCGGCGCGCAGCAAAACCCAGCTGTTCATCCTTCCACACAAATAAAAAAGAAAGTGTTTGGTTGATAAATGGGTATTCTCGGTTTTCTAGTGGTTAAGACGCTGGGCTGATGGTGGGGCGTGGATCGGATTCCACGTTAAACTGTAGGTCTAAGGGAATGAAAAGCTTGACCTTCGTCAGAATGAACAATTCGAGCGGAAGCAAACCAAATTTATATATATATATATATATATATATATGATGAATAAAACCACGAAGGAAAGGAAACACAGATGGTGCTCAAGCGCTTTCGTCTAATGAAATCCTCAGGAACACTGAAGTACATAAAGAGTTACAACCTATATATAGGTTACAGAAAAAAAAAAACCTATACATATATATATATATATATATATATATATATATATATATATATATATATATATATACAATAAACGGAAAAACAAAATTAAAGGATTGTGGAAGAGGGCACACAAATTTATAAGGAAAAACTATCGATTTTTAGCACAAGATTAAAAGAATTGTTTCCAACCAATGTTATAGATAAAAAAAAAAATATATATATATACAAATTTATACTGGAAATCTGCCCGGGTTTTAGCACTCTGCTCTTTTTGTATAAAAAAAAATTGAACAATTATCGATTTTTAGCACAATATTAAAAGAATTGTTTCCAACCAATGTTATAGATAAAAAAATAAAAAATATATATACAAATTTATACTGGAAATCTGGCCGGGTTTTAGCACTCTGCCCTATTTTTTGTATATAAAAATTGAAAAATAAAAGTTAGTGGCATACAATGTTGCTAGAGTGAAATAAAATTGAAGCATTATTCCAATCAATACAGTGGGATAACTCTGACAAATGGACAAAAAGGGCACTGGACAACTGTCCTGTTCTAACGGAATATTGATGCTGTTTTATACGTGTGTGCAAATCCTTTCCCGTCTGACCTATGTAAAAGGAATCACATTGTTTACAACCAATTTTATAGATAATGCCTGAATTATTGGTAGGGCTATTTTTTACTATGATATTTTTCACAATATTGTTATATGAAAATACTACATTATGGCTTTAATTTTTTCTTCGGAATATATCGTTGTACTTAATTAATTTTCCTAATACTGCACATTATTAAATAAAATATTATACGTTAATAAAGATTTATGTCGTCAAAAAACCTGAATGTGGAGGAAGTCTCGTATAAATGGAATATTCTTCAATATAGGTCAAAAAGTGAAAAATTGTGCCAGGGGTAGGAGACTTAAACAGCGAAAATAATTTATGAGGGGGGTTCCTGTGTTTCATTCAAACCCCTCACAATATGTACCTTTTCAATATAAAATTTCAACCTGGCCTATATATATATAGTATATATATATATACACACCTTGGTTAACCTTGGTTAACCTTGTATATATATATAAACTTCAAGCTTCAAATAACAAGAAACATAATGTTTTACGTCACATTTCCCAAAACGAACGTGCAACAGCTTGGGAATTTCCTTCATCATTTTTTTTTATCTTGACTGAGGAATAATTTACGAGATTTTCCTTCTTATATATATACCAATCAGGTCTACGGCTTACATTTTCTTTGAATTTAATTTTTTCTACGATTTTTTTTTAAGAATATATAATTATTAAGGCTTTAAATAAGAAACCGGATTTAACCCAGCTTCAGAACGGCGTCGAACATCAGTAGAGCAAAAGGGTGGTCAAATTCTTTAAGGAAATAAGATATATTTTTCATTGTTTCTTGTACGAGTAGTTTGGAGGAAATCGGGTTCAGTGGCTCTCATATTTTAACATTTACAATTAAAAAAAACTTTTATAAATTACTTTCTTTATAGCTCAAAAAATTAAAATATATTTACGTTAATTTTTTATGTTTAAGAAATTAAGGAATGTTAAATAATTCTTTAGTAGTTAATATAGAGTAAATCTGTGAATTTCATTACGTTCATTGGTTCATATTTATTTACTGTTATTTTCACTATGGAAGATATAAAAAAGCTTTTTTTAAAAGTACCTTAATTAAAATTAAGGTACACGTAATTAAAGTATACTCTGAGTATAATACAGTGTGTGCAAAAAAGGTTTTAAGTATAAAGTGAAAATTAATCTTTTGGTGATTTTTTAGTGTTTTTTTGGTGATGCGCCTCGGTGGTGTAGTGGTTAGCGTTGCTGACTACGAATCTATAGGCACCGGGATCGAGACCCCGTGACAGCAGGCGGCGCGCAGCAAAACCCAGCTTTTCATCCTTCCATACAATAAAGAAATGAATGGTAGATAAATTGGTACTCTGGATAGCCTTGTGGTTAAGACGCTGGGCTGCTGGTGGGGCGTGGTTCGGTTTCCACGTTAAAAACTGTAGGTCTGAGCTGGAGTGACACTCTTGACCTTCGTTAGAATGAACAATTCCGGCCGAACCAAAACCAAAGTTAACCATGGTTATTTAAACATAAACGCTTTGCGTCATCTATTAACCAGAATTCCCAAGTGTTTTTAATTATATGTTTAAGTTTAATTGATTAATTATCAATTAATTATTACAAATGCGTTTAAGACTTTGCCCAACTTACCTTTAAATATATTTAGAGAAGTACTACAGTATTTACTAAATAATTTACATTTCTTATTTTCATTCTTAATTATTTTAAATTTAATTAATTTCAAATTTAGAAAAAAAGATATAAGACGACTACAAATTTGCATGAAATATATAAATTGCCACCTGAGGTAGTAAATTCTACTTTCATCAATACAGTGACTTAAAAAAGTATTATTACTGTACCTATGAAAAATTCGAAACTTTGAATTGTGTCTCTTCCTTTTTTACTGAATTTAAGACCTTTCAAATACGGAGTGAAACAATTGAGTTGGGTATGATACCCCTATCTTGTATCTTGCAAGAAAAAGCATAACTAAGAATACTTAGTTGGAGGAGGGGAGCTAGACGAGTGAATATACCGACAAAGTAGAACAGCATTTTATTGATGTGTAAAATTTATTGGGCAGCCATTTAAATACTGTACACAGTGCTGAGTGTATGTGATATATGACGGTTTTTCTTATGTCACAATATACAAGTGTGTGTGTCTATATATATATATATATATATATATATACAGGGTGTCCCATAAGTCCGGCATCATAGGAGAAATTTATATTTTTCTATTTCTACAAACCATAATTCATATGCTTGGGATGCCAATTTCCCGCCTACCATTCTGTTCAGTGACGAGGCTGTTTTTATGGAAATGGTGAGGTAAATCGACAGAACACCCGCTACTGGTCTCAAAACAACCCTCACTGGTATACCTCTTCAAAGGAACAAGGTGCATCTCGGGTGATGGTACAGTGTGGCATTTGGAAGGATCGCATCATAGCCCCCTCTTTTTCGATGAACATGTCACTAGAGGCACCTACCTACGGTCGACCCCTTCGCAGCATCCTGCCTTATTCAGGGGATTGATTACTTTCATCCTGCCCTCGTAACCAGCCAAACATGACTAGTCAAGGACTTTGCACAAGAACTGTTCAGTTGGTTCTTGAAGTTATTCAGGTTGGTGTGCTGGAGTTCCTCAGTTTTATCGGCAGCACGGTAAAATAGAGTTCTGGGCCTCGTATTCTGAGGATATTTTACATCTTTCTTTTCGTGCATTTCTCTCCCAACGCAGCTGGGAGAATAAACAGTCTACCTCTTCTGTCATTCCAGTGTGCTTTTATTTAATTTATAAAGTTTACGACATATCCCTCGAGTATTTTCCATATATATGTTATTATGTATGGCTCATGACTTCTTTTCAAGTAGTAGAGTTTGAAGGATTGTATTTGTAGTCTTCATCTTTCGTTTCCTCTATCTTAGAATCTTAGACGTAAGAGTCCTTTGCATGACTTCGATCAGTTTTATGGAAATATCCAGTTATTGGTAGGGCTAAACTCTTCCATAATTTAACATTATGTTTACTTTTCTGGTCTAGAAGCTCCTACAAATAATTCTCATTACCTTTCTAGCTTTGTATTTTTAATGTCATAGTGTTATTTGAATTCTGCATTTGATGATATTGTTTCTCCAAGATCCCTGACTTCTGGGTTTGGTGGAATCTGTTTGTCTTGTATTGTTTTATACCTTTCTTTCTGTAGTTCCTCAGTGTTACATATCTTATTAGTTGGAATTTTTCTCTATTGTCTTCCGCCCATCTAAAGACAACGAATGTCATTTTGCAGTTTTTCTGTCACCTTCACTTGGTATTTTGTTACATATCTTTGTGTCGCCGTGAAATACTATACGACACTGTCTTTAATACGTATGTGAATCTATGTTTGCAATCATTATTATAAACAGTAAAGAAGCTAATACCGCACCTTGTGCGACAGAGCTCATGACTTCCGAGACTTCAGATTTATTTCAATTTACTAATATTCTTCGTGTTTTTGGGGTTAGATATTTCAATATCCATCGTCCCAACTTCCCAGTAATTTATATTTTCCTTAGTTTGTGTGCTATAATCTCATGATCATATTTATTGATGGCCTTAGCAAAATTAATGTACCGTATATTACATCTATACTTTGATCTCAACACAATGTTTTTAGTATTTTGTCTTGGTGGTCTAATAACTGTAATAGGCATGATTTTCCAGCTCTATAGCCATGTTGGTGCGGATTGAATAACACTGCCCAACACCAATTTTGCTGATTTAATTCTAACACCTGTTTTAAGGTAACTTTGGTGTGCTGATTTAAAAAATCACCTTAGTTTTTGCCTATCACGTTAGGTTTTCGAGCAATCAAATACGGAGATATCGCATTTTGGCAGGGTTATGCCCAATTATTTTTCTTTTCAAAAAATAAGTTTTTACATACTCAGAATCAGCATTGAAAAGTAAACAATTGTGCAGGGAGTGAACTTTAATATACAATGGTAATATTGACACATAAAGTGATTAAAAGTGTTTAAATAAGCAAAAAAATGAATCCATGATCATGACGTCACGCTCACACTGGGGAAATCACAGATACCCAAGATTTTAATATGTTGTACATGACCTTTAGATTTAATGCACAGATTTGCGTATTCCACAGATAAAATTTTAACAGCAAAACAGCTGTTAACAGGTCTCAAAAATCATCAATTTTGATAAGTGCCATTCATGGATAACCCAAAATAGGCATATTGCATTGCACATTGCACGAAAACCTGATGTGTTGGACAAAATCTAAGGTGATTTTTGAAATCAGCACATCAATATTATCCAGAAACAGGTCTTAGAATTAAATCACCAGCAAAAATGGTTTTTTTGTTGGGCAGTGTAATTGCTTTTCCCGTAGGTATAGCAAAGAATTTTGTTTCTAATTACATGTTCAAAGCACTCTATGAGGCGGGAGGATAGTACAAGTGGGCGATAATTCTCAGGCGATGCTCTGTTACCTACTTTGAATAAAGGAACGATGTTCGCGTTCTTTAAAGGGAGTAGGATTATTTGCCCTGTGTCGAGTGAATTTCTCCAGAGTAAGTGTAGTGGCTTGCATGTTATCACTTTGTTTCCTTCAGAAACACGGCACTCTATGTGTCTGGTTCTGGGGCTAAAATTTGTGGTTGTTTGAAAGAGCCTTAATTATATCCCCTTCCAAGCATTCCAAATACATTAATACATTTTTATCTGTACTTATTCTTTATTAATTTTTATCTCTGTAAAAGAATTCGTTCGAATTTTCTATTTTCATCCTGGATTTATGATAGTAGCACTGAATTTAAGCAATTCGCGCCTCTCTTCTAGGTCATTTGCGTATTAGTTTACTACATCTTTTAACTATCCAATACTTTCTTTACATTTCCTTTTCCTTTTTGCAAAAGCGTAAAAGTATTTTAGGATTTTTTTTTGTTTTCTGCTACCTTGTTTAACTCTTCGTTTGTCTTGTGGATAAATGTTTGTGTTAGGTTCCTTTCCACAGTATTTTACATAGTTTATTTTCTAGATAGAGTCTTCTTGCTTCCGTTTTGCATTTGTAGATAATTTTTACGGTTTATTTTCGCTGTCTAAATAACGTTCTGATTTTCTTTCTAATCTGCTACGATTTCATTTTTATCTCATCGGAACGTATTTCAGTAACAGAGGTTTTGTTTCGTTTTCTATTATACGTAGCATTTCTTCTGGAGCCCTTCCACGAAGTAGCAATTTTTAGTCTACTTACTTCAATTATGCATTTACTGAAAACGTGAAATGCACGTGAGGTAGAGATTCTTTCTAATTGTGTAAGAGAATGATGAGTAACTCACAAGATAAAAGTTGAAATTTCTACGTGTAAAGAGGTGACCACTTATATGTATATATTTATTTTTTACTTTTTATGCAGGAAGGAGGGGCCAAGGGCGAATGCCCGCGAAAACACCCTCACCCATAGAGGAAAAAAGAGAGCCAAAATCACGGTCCAGGTTTTCTGAACTCTCTAATTGCATGCCTCCTCGTTTAAGGAGAGCACGCAATACCCGATTTTCGACACATTCTCATTCATTCTCTGTCCACCTCTCTAACGCAAGGGTTAATCGGTATTTTCAATCTTTCATCTACTCAACCGGTTAACTCTGGCACACTCTTCCTAAATCCATCTTTCCCCCCGTCTTTCAAACGCAGAGTGTCTAGGCATCTCGAAAACCACGGACCTTGATTTTTTTCTCTCTGTTCTTCTATGGAGCGTACGCTTGACCCCTCCTTCCTGCATAAAAAACAAGAACTACTGTAGATTTATTATCATGTTTGTTTGTATGGTTAAAGTATCAAATTAAGCACACTGTAAACAGAAAATTCCGAAAGCCTTCAAGTCGAAGAACTTTTTTCTTATAATATATATATAGTAATTGAGGAAGTACAAGAGTTTAAGTATTTGGGTCAAACTATTACCAGCTCCTGGAGTGATGACTCGGATATAAGAAAACAATCTCGAAGCCTCTGTGCTAAAGAGAATATGACTATAAGGAACTTTCGTTTCTGTACAAGTGAAGCTAAAGACACTCTTTCGAACTTTCTGCAGTAATATATACGGACAGCAACTCTGGTGAATTATAAAAAAGGTTCTGGCAGAACCCTAAATTTGCTGTGCAAAAGGTCTTTTAGACTCTTACATAAATTACCCCGAGATGCTCAGCTTCGGAAATGTTTGCTACCCGCAATGTCCCGAGCTTCCCGAAGGTAACAAAACGTGCTCAATACAGTCTAATGAAAAGAATTAAAAAATCGACCAACCCGATTATCGAAGCTATCCATGAGTCCTGCCGTTTATCCTCTAAGTTATGGAATTCTTGGTACGAAACGTCTGTCTGTAGCTCCACTTAACTTCGACAGTACAGTATTATTTCTAATCAACTGTATATATTTCTATCCTTAGTATGCGAACTGTCATATTAATAATATTTGTAATATGGACTATAGTCTGCCAATAAACC